>VZTY01010731.1:0-172277 GCA_013400935.1 Turnix velox | reverse complement strand
GCCACTCTCCACCCAGCCTGTGTCTGTGCTTGGGATTGCTTCGACCCAGGTGCAGGACTTTGCACTTGGACTTGTTGAACTTCATGAGGTTGCCTTGGGACCACCTCTCAAGCCTGTCAAGGTCCCTCTGGGTGGCATCCCTTCCTTCAGGTGAATCAACTGCACCACACAGCTTGGTGTCATCTGCAAAATTGCTGAGGGTGCACTCAATCCCACTATTCATTTCTCCTACAAAGATGTTAAGATTTCTGCAAACGGTGTCTCATTCACACTGAAAGCAAGATTATTCTCACTTGTCTAACTAAGCTAATGAACTTTGACTCCCCTTAAATGTAGAGTGAAGCTCAGAAAGGTATAATTCAGATAATGTATTTGAAATATCCTTTAGATGGTCATGTATACTTGAAACTAATATAGAGAAATTCAGTTATAGACATCTATGGCTTTATTTCATTGGCCCACTTAGAGACTTCGTGTTCTGTTTCCTAAATTTAGATGGCTAAAAGAGNCACTATTCATTTCTCCTACAAAGAGAAATTTGAAATTCCCCAGGTTATCTTAGTTCTTCTTCAGTTGCCACCCTGGAAAATCACACATCTCTTCCGTGTTTTGTGTTGTGCCCAACAGCCTCATTAAGGACTTGCCATTTCAGGACAACTCCACAACACATTTGTTTAAAATTTTTCTTCTGGTCAACATATTCAGTGTAGTGAAGTGATTTATTCAGATCAAAAGGAGGCTTCAGTTAGCTAGAATTGAGCCACCTTTGCCATGTATAACACCATAGGGCATCCAGGAATACAAATGAATGGAGATCTGTTAAGGACCAGCGGCTGGAAGACAAGACTTGTAGCAGGGAAAATAACTTTAGACACTTACATTTTGGCACATGAATTGAGCTCTAAGTATCCAAGTTAGGTTCCTCCATATCACATCATAGGTTCCCTTGAATATATTTTTTAATTCCTCTCTAAGTGTAATGGAAATATAAATGTCTTTTCACAGAGTTCACCTTCATTTAGAAGTCTTAATCTGGAACTGATTTCTTGTTTGATAAGATAAGCAAATGTTCTGATTGGACCCTAATCAGAAAGAACTTTTTAAACTAGAATTATGTGTATCAATTCTGAAATTTAAAAGTTAACAACTGAAGATATTATGCCAGGGTATTCCAGGTATTTGAATGATACTACAATGATAATTGAATGATTATTTAGAGAGATCTACTCACTTTAATTTAATCAACAGGATGACTTTGAAGGTCCACAAGATAGAAGCCCTACTAGTACTTCAGTCTAAACACACATTTTGACTAGACTCTTTCTCTTTTATTCTTTATCATTTCAATGCAACATTTGCTTTCTTTTACTTTTTGACATTTAAGTATAAAGAATAATTTAAATAATTGATCAATAGAACATGCTGTTCTTGATCTGTTTTCATTGTATTAATGATTCAGCAGTTTTGCTGTAAATTACAGCTGTGAGAGGGCAGCATGTTTTTTATTATATTCTTTGTGATTCGTAAATCTGGCAAAGAACTGTAAGCAATTGAAAATGGGAAAAAAAAAGAGAAAAAATTCTTGCTCTTGGAATGCCTTCAAGGTTGAATTCATGAGAAGTTGTATAGATTCCCCAGATGCCTAAAAAACACTTAAATTAAAAAATAATTACTCCACAGTCTACATCTACAACTTGTTATTCTTTTTTGGCAATTCAAGTATATATTCTATGCATTCAGATGTTGAAAATAGAGTACAGCTTGGTGAATCTGTACTTTGATTTCACTTTCAACCTTTCTGATTAGAACTCACATCAAACAAGAATTCAAACTTTATAAAATTTCTTTGCTTCATCTATTGACGTACAAGTTGTGTGTCAAGAAACTTAATGTAGGTATAGGTTAGCATCCAAGAACACATGACAGCTGACTTTGGAAGTTCATTACTTCCTTATTTAGTAAGGCATTTTTACATAATAGAATGTTAGCAAAATGGAAGGATGAGACCATTTATTGTATTCTGAAAGATGCAAGGCATGGCACAGTAACATGTTGGTTGCACAGTATCTGCAGGTTGAAGGCAGATGAATTCAGATAAACAGGAGAAAAGCAAAATTTACAAACTTTTCTTATAGTTTAAATGCTTAACCTTGCCATCAGGTGCAGCATGGGAAGACAAGTCCCTGTGGAAACAGCTTAGGCTGCTTTTTAGGTCCATAGGGATGATGACAGACTGATGTGTCAAAAAGTAGGTAGGCTACATGACTGGGCCAGGCGGGGCTCTGGGGAGCTGGAGACTGTCCCTGTTGCAGCATTTTTGAGGCAGAGACTGATGGCCCTGAGTTGTGATACATGGTCCTGGGCCATCAGAAAATGGGAGGAACCTCAGGGAAGCCAAGCAAGATCATTTAGGTCTATGGTGCCAGTAGATCTACAGACTTTCTGTAGCCAGAATCTTTATTGCACCATTGAATTTCCAGTGTCGTTTGTTCCTTTTTTTACAGACTGTTTAATTGGAACTTAATTAGGATTGCTAAGCTTCAAACTAGATTTTAAATATACTATTTTTTATGGTTTATATATAATTAAATTACAATAATCTAGTCTGGTGTTAGATCTATTAATATATACATATGGCATTTAAATTATTTTAAGAAAATATAAATTAATTGGTGAATACATTCAACTAGCAATACCATAAATGCTGGACTGTCATCAAGTATTGGAGATTGCAGTAATGTTTTTAGTGCAGACATTGTCTCTCTGTAAAGTGACTGATATATGACTCAATATAAGATTTCCACCTAGAAATGTTGGGAATTTTTTTCTCCTTTTAAAGTAATCCTGAAGGCTTGTGCTATGCATTTGCTCAACTTACATGTGTATTTGCCAGCTTTCTTTAATATGGATGTGCTAGTTGTTGATCAGCTCTTGCCAGAAACTGGCAACCTAAGACTTCCTCCTGCATTAGCACTAGTCATGAAAATACTCCCACAGATGTTACTGGTCACAGCCAGTGACAAGCACCTTCCTTGGCAATTCCTTGTACTCTTTTTTTCCTTGTCGTTCATGTAACAACTGTCTGACCTTGTCTGCAAGCTGCGGACATTCAGTGGTAGCAGGATAAGTTAAGGAAATAACTGTACAGCAGAAACCAAAACTGTTTGACTCTCACACACAAATCTATGATGAATCTTTTTGAATCAGCAGAAAAGAGTGAGTGAACACAATGCACACAAAAGATACGTTTATATTGAAGTGCTTTCTTAAAGTAATTTCCTCTAAATCCTTCACCATTCTCCATTCACCCTTCAAATTAGCTTAGGAAGGTAAACTAACATATGAACTTGATTTCAGCTCCTTTCTTAAAGATAAAAATTTAATTTGAATAAGAAATCAGTTATGATAACAGAGTCGTTAACTTCAATTATTTTTTCTTTCCTAAGCAGTGAAGCAAACACCTTTATTATTACCCTTCACTTCCTGACATAAAAATTTTATAGAAATAAAAATTAAATAGTATTTGGTCTCCATCAGAAACCTTTTAAGTATATATGTGTATATGTATGACCTATATAACCTCGACATTATATAAGTGCATCATCATATAGGATCAGCAATTCATAGTAAATCATTGGTGACAATTGCTGTAATTATTAAATAGAAAACTGTCAGCTTATACAGAAAATTAAAACAAATGCAGTGAACTGAAAAAACAAGCAGAAAAATTGGTCAATAAATGAAAAAACAAGAGGAATTCAGAAGCTTTTTAAGCCGTTGGATCAAACTCAGCAGACAAGATACAAACTAAGGATTGTTGTCTCTTATAACTGAAAATTGCTTATTTTGGGCTTTTTTTTTTTTTTGCTCAGAAATAAGACTTTTTGGCTTTTGGTTTAGTTTTTTTCTCTTTTGAGTAAATCACCTTTTGCAATATATTGTAATCATAACATATGTACATGTCAGTGTATATGTTCTTCCTGGAAAGGATGGTTTAATCACTAATAATGGTATATACAGGCATTTTTGTAGAATTAATGCAACTTTCCCTGGACAAAGTATACTTCAGAATTTAATTTTTTTTTTTCCCCTGTGGTAAAAGTACATGTTGAGCCATGAAAATCCTAATTGACGTTCCCATAACACTTTCTTTTTATAGCCAAGGTAACCGCTGCTTTGAATTTCATAACTTTTTTGCTGTTGTATGCATGACAACTTATTTTTGTATGAATAATGCCACTTTCATGGGTAAAGATGCAGTACCTTGTCCCGCATAACTTGGTATAAATTACCCTTTTCTACCCTCTGTAGAAATGAACTTTTGTACTAAAAGCTTGCTTTCAGATTAAGTCCTTAAAAATGTTCTCCTTTTGTTGTCTGTTGTGACAATAGGAATAGATCCAAAGAAGTGTTTTATTCTTAGGAAAAATGAAGCTGCATCATGGTGGATATAATACAAGTTTTCAAAAGGAATGAGTGGTCTGGAACACACTAACTAAGTTAAACATTTGAAATTGAGTCTTTCAGCTCCTCAATGAAAAGCAGTTCACTGAAGTTGATTATTCTCAAAACTGATATCACAAGGAAAAAGTTGCAAAGACCTTCTTAAATTAGAGAAGTACACATGCAAAGCTCCATTAACTTTCCTTTCATTCTTTTGTGAGGTACATATGCCCCATTAAATCTTTTGTGAAGATCAGCAGCCCGTTAACTGAGCAGTTATGCTTCTTTACTCTTGATAATATTAGCTTTAAAAATATCTCAATTTCAGCACAGTAACAAACTTGTTTTTCTGAAAAGTAAGAGTTTGTTTCAGTATATGTAAGTTGAAAAGGGTCTTTCTCCTCCCACTATAATCTTTGCATGCTCTATTTTGTGTTTTCATTTTTCCATAGTTGGAACACGCAAGCCCTGCATGTTTATACATTAATGCAGTTTTATTAATTGTGTGTGTCTATATGTTCATCTTTTAATACTTAAACTAAACATATATGTTTGAGTTGAAACCTATGTAATTAATTTTTGAAAGCTCCAGTAACATTTCATGCAATCTAGGTATGTTGTTTCATATACTACTGGCAAAATTTAATATTTATTTAAAGCTATCACGCTGACATCCAGTCCCACCACTGCTGACAGTAATTCTTTGTATGTGATCTTTCTTTTTGATTATGTTGGAATTACATTAAGTAGCAATCTGTAGGCAATGGTGCTAGTCTGTTCAATTCAATACAATTTATGTTGTACTTTCCTGAATGCCTTATCCATCATTTCATGTCAGTTTCTAAGGGAATTAGTTCTGAGCCTAGAGGATGTCAGTTTCTTAGCTTCTAAATGAAAGTAAAGTAAACACAGGCAAGAGTGAAAAGGGAGAAGAAACAACCATAGGGATCATTCTTCCTTTTTATACTTCAGGGGAAGTTACCTTCAGGGCAATGGATAAAACTACATTTCATGTAGAAAGAATGCTTTACAGGCAATGCAGGGTACTTCATTTATGAAGACATGTTAACTAATGCCCATTAAGATGAAATACAATGAAGTGTGGGGTTTTTGAAGTCCTAGAATTTTATGAAGGTGTCTGAGATTAGAACCATGATGAAATATAAAGCACAACACAAATTGAGATATAATTTCATTACAGAGCAATGTGTAGGACAAAGTGAATATTTAAAATTCTAGGCTGAGAAACTAGAAGAGTACAGCTGCCCACCCCTCCTCCCTCTTCCCAAATGCAGAAGTAATATTCATCAGTAGTACAGATAATTCTAAGAAACATCTCTAGAGAAATTATCTGAACCAGTTAGGACTTTGGTTTGGTGTAGGGGAATAGCATTTTTGAGTTACATAAGACTTATGATGCATTATGTAGAGGAACAAAAGATAGAAAAGGAAGGGATCAAAATGTTTTTAGTGAGGAAAAAATGTCAGAAAAGAGGTCAGCTACATATACATTGTTCATTGCCCATTTCTTGGGGATGTATTAACTTGTCTGGCCATTTCCCATGCCAGATCATCTCAGTCTACCATATCTGATTAAATTTGTACTTCCCTTTTGCTGATGTTTGATTTGTACACGTGTATGTGTGGACAATTGGACTCAAATCACACATAATTCTTATACCATTTCTAGCCTTCTCTGAAATAGCTAGTGTGATATTCCATGGTTTACTACAAAAAATGGTTTAATAAAGACAGCATTTCCGTGTTCCCATTTTTGTACTATTTCTTGTCAAGAAAACCATCAATCTTACTATTATATACTTTCAGTAAATACAAGTGTGTTATGTTTTTCCTCTGCAGTGCAAACACTACATCATACTTAACCATACATAGTGATCTTGAACTAAAGAAGTACATGTTGAAGTATGGGGCAGGAGTATATGACTCTGATTTTAGTATAAGGCACTGATTGATTAGGGAAGGAACTTTATCAGCATATGTTAAAGACAATCACTACAGGATAAGGCAATACATCTGAATTGTATGCATTTTACCTGCGATGTCTGGTAGCATTTAGGCTCAAATAAAGACAACAGGAGAATAATTTAATTACGTGCATTTTTTCATATAGGTTTCTCTCATACATTTCATAGTAAACAAATAGAAGCCATAACATGTAAAACTCAGTAGCAGTAGAATAAAGTATCAGATGATGTGAAGACTCTAGGGATGAGACATTCATTTTACTAAATTAGTTGCAAAAACACTTCACACACCAAAAACAAATCAGAGGCTCTCTGTGTGTGTTTTCTGCTGGAGAATGTCTCTGAGTACTTAGGAACTATGAGGAATGAAGTAAGGTTTTTAATGATGAAATAATAAGTGATGCTTATGACCACAGCTGTACTGGGTGGCTGATGTAGTATCTATTTTTTTTTAATCAGATACAGATACATTAAATGATGCCTTTTTAGCAGCTGTGTATTCTGACAATTCACTGCAAAGGTAAACCATGACAAACAATTTGATGAAATAGTTTTAATACTATATGAAGGGATAAGAGCCTTGACAAATGTAATAAAAAAGCCATCAAGGAAAGTGTTTTGAACAATTCTAACAGTGGGTAATTTCCATTAAAGCTGAATAAAATTACTTCAGCCATGTATAAATATGGTGCAAAGGAATACAGTCACGAATGCAAAAAAAAAAAATCTCCATTTTCCTACTGTTTTTGCACTTAATTTATCCCTTTTCCAGTTTTCTAAATACCATTGAAACATTAGTCATGTAAGAAATATTCTGTAGCACATCTACCTGATATAGCACAGATGTGTCTGATCCTTGATTTTGATAGTCTTAGCTATCATCCTATGGGATTTAATCGTATCAATTTAAATGGAGCAAATATAAAAATACATGTGATTTGCAAATCACCTACAGATCTAGCACATTGTCAGTGCTTCCTATGAGTCTCAGAGGAAAGGGTTATCTTAACAGATTGAGATGAAAAGCAAAGTATTGTTATTAAGAATTGCTTTAGGAAACTAAGACTGGTCATCTTTCAGTCTTGGACAGTGCATGTCTGTCTTGACTTCAGATACCTGAAAATATGGGAGTTTTCATTCAATTGCCTACACATAGTTGCCTCAAATAATTTGAGATGGCTAGATATTTTACCTCATATACAGCTGTTCTATGAGAACATGTAAAGTATCTCGACATTCTTTTTCATATGCACCCAAGAAAATCTCAGATAACTGGGCTTAGACCAGTGTGGATAGAAGAAATGGATTCAGAGGTTTACTTGTGTGATAGTCATCCTAGACTTGAATTAGAGTCAGCAAGAGAATTCAGATGATAATTAAGATATGGTCTAAAACCAGATTAATTTTCTTGGGATATTACCAATCTATCTGTTATATGTAAAGTGAACCTTTATCAGCTGTGGCCAAGAATGAACCTCACAGAGAATATATAAATGTCTAAATTCAAGGAAGAGGAATCCTGCCTGCCCAAAGAGCCTGTATCTTTTTTGGAGGAGAGAACACTTGCTGAATCTGAGGAGGACTATATTAGTTTGTTAGTCTACCTTGACATAATAATGATAAAATCACAGTGCTGGAAGAAGAAATCTTACATCTCCAGCTGGATCTTTCCTTCTAGTGCCTTTAAAGTTCACATCACTTATGTCAGCACAGTTTTCCTCCAGTACTTCAGAAAAATTTTGTCTTAAAGGTCAATACCATAGAAAAGAATTTTGCATTGCTAGAAGAAAACATAAAATAATCACAGAAGTTCATCAGACAAATAACTGGAGAATGGTTTTGAATTAAGAGATAAATTGTTATAGTGTATACCTGCTCAGTGAATCACAGCAATATGACACAACTAATTATTGGGAGAGTGAACAGATTTTCTTCTTGTTCAAATTTGCACCAAAACTATGTGTTTCATTGTCATATCACATATATTAACATTTTACCTTCACAGTATCAGTATGGATTTCTTCTCATCCATCATAAATGTTACAGCTTAATGTTGATTATTTTAATCTCCTTATAACTGTGACACATTTTATTAGTCTCTTTATTGACAGATGAAAAAATAGGGGAAGTATAGATTTCAATTTAATTTATTCATTATGAAGGACTTCCTTTGCAGTGAAAAGTCTGTAATAGTCTATTATTGTTCTATTTTTGTTAAAGTCTTAGTGATAAATTTTGTCCAGAAAACTGAGATATACTGCCTGAAGATACTGCTGCTACATCACTGGCTACTGCAGTTATTGCAACAAGGAAAAGAGACATGTAGCGGATGGTAGAAAGTAGGCAAAAATGGATTTGAAATTATGAGACATATTAGTAAAGGAGATGATGAAAGCACCCCTTAATAAAACCAGCACAAGCAACATGGAAAAGATAATTAAGGTAGAAAGTGAAATTTGCACTACAGGAATTAGGAAAGAATTCCACCAAACTGGGATCGAATGTCATCACTGTAACCCTCTTTCCATGAATCTTTCCATGAATCTTTGGTATTACACTGTGCAATGTTATATAAAACATTTTCTTGTTCGCTTTTGTTAAAGAATCAGTAAAATTGACATCTGACTCCTGTCTACAGCAACATGAGACTGTCCAATTTCAAGCATAGAAATAGTTAACTTCAGTTCATAAAATGTTTTGTTCATGCAAATACTGCTTCTGGACATATTTAGTGTGAACCCGAGTGTTTACACAAAATTCTATCAGCATGTCAGATTCTAGGCTTATGCACATATATGAAGAAAAATATATACTATGTACAAATATTTTAATTATAGAATAGATAAAGAAAGGGTCAATTAATGTTTTCGTGGTGTTGATATAGAAGAGGCATGCACGAACTATGATTTCAACAGCATTAATTATTAAACTTCTTTAAAAGTAATTAAGTTTCATGTTTGTTCCCCACTACTGCTGTATGAAAAAAAAGGTCAATATGGTGCACAATAACATTTATACTATTTAATTTGAATTAGCTTTACTTAATGTGACCTTTAGGATATCAGGACCGGCCCACTGTGTAAAATAAGTTTGATGCACATTTTACAGTATTCATTATCTCAGTCAGAACGTCATTGCTGTTTGGAAGAACATGAACACAGCATGTCACAATCCTCTTGTCAATACATGACACAGTGGACAGACTACTCGGATGTGGCTACTAGTTCAGAGACCTGTCTGGTGTATTTGGGCCCTGCAAGACACCTTTTGCTTTTGCCTTAGCCTTTAACTATAAATTCATTATCTGCACAAATTTTTAAGACAACTGAGCGATAGAAGGTTAATCCCACATGACAGATGACAAATGCTCACACTATCTACAAGGGAAGACTGATAGTGAGGTTGTCCCTGTTTCTCTCTCTGGAACTAGATTTTCAGAATTTGTAAGTGATCTAGACAGACTGGAGAAGTTGTCCTTGTTATCTGTCTACAAATCAAGATGGACATCTAAGAGGGCAGAAGGAAGTCTATGTAATTATTTCTGTAGTAGAATGGCCAAGGTCTGACTCCTGGCCTAAGATGGATGGTTCATGTGCATGCTTCTTTGGAATAAATCTCTGTAAATAGAAGATTTTTTTTAAACACAAACAACACAATAAAAAAGCTGATTTTCAAAGAGGCAAGTGAATGATAAACATTGCAGTTGGGCAGCAGTCTAATGTTAGAGCCTGCTCCATCACCCTAGAAGCTATTTAGTACCACAGGCACACTACCAAATGCTTTTTCAAAGGAACCCTGTAGCCATATCTACTCTGAATGTGCATTCAGAGTTTAATGTCACACTTTCATTCAGGCCATCCTGAAGCTGTCTTTGAGCCCAGTTCACCTCACTGGGCCAGATTCTCACATCCACCTAGAGACTATCAGCCTAGCCCGGTCTTGCCACATCCCAGTCACAAGGGAGATGCCTGCAAACTGCTGCCAGCTGCCTCTTTAACCTGTCGTATGCCCTGTCGTCACTGGGGGTGGTGGGACAGGCCCTGACTGCTGAAGCCCCCATCCTGCTGAATGCAGTAGGAAGTCACGTAGCTTCCCTAGTGGTTTCCAGTGCCCTAGCTGCATACCCTGACATTGTCATAAGAACTTAACAAGTAGACAATATGAACTTGGTATTTCTCAGGAGACTAAGCAAAAGCTATGTATCTGGCTGTCTTGCTACTTTTCAATTATGATTGAACATAAAAGAAAAGATTGTGGACAAAAAGAAATGTCCTTGCTAGAAAATAAAAGACAATCCAAGCAACAAACATGCAATAACCTGTTGGCTTGTAGTATAGTGATATATGAGTTGACATCCAATAACTCCTGGAGTGTCCTAGAAGTTGATACTATGTCCCATATGGTTTAATGAAGATTAATGCACCGTTCACAAGTTTTGAATGATACTAAAACTAGGGGTAGTTCCTGTCGTGCTGAATTGTAAAGTTTCAATCTAAAGGGACTTTAACAAATTTGAGGACTGGGCCAATGGGAAACATTTAGAACTGAAAAGTTCTATACCTAGGATAGAATAATCACCTGCATTAGTTATTCTGGTTATTCTGGTCATTAGTTATTAGGTTATTCTGGTTATTATTAGTGATGGTAAAGGCTGTGAACAAAATGGCTGAATAATAGCATTGCTTAAAAGAACTTTAATATTACCACTTACATCAAGTTAAATGCAAGCCCAAAGTGTTCTTTCATTGAATATACAGCAAAGTTTATAGTGTGATACATTAGGAAAAGAGCCAATAGTTTGAGGAAAATTATTATCCTTCTCATCTTCATTCGAGAGGGGTTACGTTTGAAATACTGTATCTGGTTTTATTTTACTTGCCGTCACCAAAAAAAATACTCCAAAAAGAGTACTGGGAAATTGGAGAGAGTCTTGTAGAGTCTCTACCAAGATGATCAGGGATCTTAAACATGATCTATGAAGCAATGCTGAGGTCTTATTCAGTCTTATAAAAAGGAGGCTGGTTGTCTGTCATTACAATTATTTGGAGGACAGTTACAAAGATAACGGCCGAATACCTCAGTATTGGCAGATGAGGTAGCCAAGAACCAGAAGCTGCTGTTTTACAGCTAAGTTTACACATCGGGAAAAACCTTCCTAGTTGACAGAAAGTTCATCACTGTAAGAGACTGTCCAGAAAGGAAAGATGTCTATAATTTTTTTCATGCTGCATATAGACAAAGGTGGGTCTGATTAAGTCTTGATGATAAAACTGCTTTGAGAAGAATGCTGCGAAAGTCATCTCTAGAAGCCTCTTCCAGTAAAAAATTCTATGATTCTGACTTGTATAGATGCTAAATTCTGATTGCAGAATAGCTCTTGTACTTGAAGTTATTAGTTAAATTCAAGAAGCACAGTGGAAATGGAATTGAGATCGGCTTTATTTTTTGGGACTTTACTTTCCTTTTTATCACTTCACTCTCAGATATTAAATATTAGCATATTATGGTTATCTGATAAGATCTATTTTGTTTATGTTCATTTCAGTTTAATGATTCTTTATAGAATATATGGAAAATGCCAAATGAATGAATGCATGGAAATTGCACAGCTGATAGTCAGACAATCCCCCCAAATACTAATTCATCCATAAACGATTTCTTTTTCTTCTCTTCTATTGAAAAAAAAGTAATAATCAATTTAGTCAACTAACCTATCTGAATTCTCCATATATCAAATCAAACTATAGACTAAGTCTTCTTGTTTGAGATTACTGAACTGTATTTCCAAACAGAAATAAATTAAGTTTTAGGAAGTCATCTACATCATATTTAAGAAATATGCAGAGAATGAAAACATACTTATATTAAAATCCAATTTAGATTTATGCACTTATTTGAATTTGGAAATAAAGAGTCCAAGAACAAAATCTAGTTTTTAAATTTATCATTTACATTATTATTGAGTTCAGATTCAAAACTTTCTAGAGAACTGGAAACAAACAAAAACTCCCAAGACAGATATAAGAAAAGATAACTTGAAATTTCAGACCAACAACAAAGGAGGGACATTAAGCTTCTGAGATTTCCAGAGGGAACAGGAAGTCTTGACACCATCTTTTTCATGGAAAGCTTCAACTGTAGTTCAGTCACACAACTTAAAAGACTACCCAATCTGGATCAGAAATGCCATAGGATTCCCATTTATGAGTAACGGTGTAGGAGGAACCATTATTTTGACCCTATGGTACCCCAGGGACATGGATAGAATGCTAGAGGCAGTAGGGAAAAATGAAGAGGTTATGTTTGAGGGCATGAAAATATTATTCTTTCTTGATGTGGGTCCAACCTCAGTTAAAAGAAGATAACTGAATGAGAATTAAAAGGTTTCCTTGAAAGGAGAGGTTATGGCCACAGTGCTCTGTCTTGCAGACCGAGAGTAACTTCTAATAACCGCACACTGGCTGAGTAAAATGGCAGCAAATAAGCTTTCATACAAAGTCAGAAAAGAAATCACCTAGGAAGACCCTGAAAGTAAAGACTTTGGAGAATGAATACGTTGCTGTTTGGGCCTCCTTGCATCTCTAGTTTTACATGGTCTTCAGACTTCACATGGTCTGTTGGAACCTTTATTCAGAATATCCTGCTAAGTCTGAAACCACTTCAGTCTTAAACAAGAAGGTAAAGGTCATATATTAAATGTGTAGTATCTACCAAGGTAGATACCACTCTTTACATACTGTATTGCATTTTAGAGTGCTTCCTTCCTCTAATATATATGTAAATAGGAAATAAGGATGGAAATAATTTTTTGTCTTTTTTTTTAACCAAATAACTGAATAGAAATATACTATATTTATAAATGTTTTTTCTTCTGGTATGAGAACCCAAGCTAACAAAAAGCCTCTTCACTCAGTGACCTGATTCTCTTTTAATTTTCAGTGTCAACTAAGTATTTGCTTTAGGTTAACTTCATAATGTTTTTATTTTTCTAGCAGATATAATAAAATCTGTAATGATTGATGATAATTTTCCTTATAAACCTTTTATACATATCTTTTAGTAATAACAATGAACACATTCTAGACCCTGCAAATCTCTTTTCTGCCACAAAAGCATTATAAACTTACAGTTATTTTGCTACCTACTGTTACACCTACATCTTACAGAACTCCGATTTTTGCAACTTTTTCATTCTTCAAAATTACTGTTTAAGTTTTTAATGGAAATCTATTTTATATTTAAATGTATATTTAATTGTAGTTCTGTACAGTAAGCTTTCATGTTTTACCTTACCTTTACTAGACTGTGACATTTTGACATTTAGCAACATGCTTTCTTACTCTCTCCCAAAGGTTTCTTAGTTCACACAGTATTAAATGCCAAGGATTATTTTAATTAAATTTGAGGGTTAGATATGAAGTAGGTTAAGATATTTAAATGAAAAAATGCTGTAATAACAGAGAACCATATTTTCTCCTGAGGACAGGTTAAGAAAAAAGAGGAAAATATATTTTCTATGCTTTTTAAAAAATCACAAGAGCTATATGGCAATAGACAAAACATCAATTTATAAAGTTGTTTATCCTTCATTACAACCAATGTTTTTTTAGCTGTAATAAAAAGAAAAATTTTTAAAAGCTTGTGTCATGTTTTAATTCCAGCTGACAACCAAAACTGCTTGCTCACTCCCACTAACTGGGGTGGGGGTGAGAATCAGAAGAATAAAAGTGAGAAAAAGCACTTGGTGTAGATGAAGACAGTTTAACTGGTAAACCAAAGGATTAATGCATAAACAAAGAAAAACAATTAAGTAATTTAATGCTCATTCAGCCATCTCCAGGAAAACAGGGCTCCACAAAGTGTAGTGATCACTTGAGAAGACAAAAACTCCCCTGAATGTTCCCCCTTTCCTCATTCCCTACACTTTATATACTGAACACAATGTCGTATTGGCATGGAAAAGCAGGGCTCCATCATGTGTAATTGGTACTTTGAAAGACAAAACAGGGTAATTCCCAGCATCCCTCCCCTCCTTCAATTTCCCTCATCTTTAATACTTAACATGGTGTGGGATATTCCTTTGGTCAACTGGAGTCAGCTGTCCTGGCTGTGTCTCTTCCCAGTTTTTCGTGCACTCCTGGCCTACTTTCTTTCTGGGCTGTATGGGGAGCATAAAAGGCTTTGAGTAATAGCAATAACTAAAAACATCAGTGTGCTATCCACACTATATTCATCCTGCACCCAGAACATTGTTCCACAGCAGATGCTAGCAATAAAGTTAATTCCATTTAACTTTATTTAACTGAAGAATATAAAAATTAATGTTCTATTTCAAATACTTTTTGTGGAAAAAGTACTAAGTCAAGGTGATTATTTATTGTTAAAAATGAGAAAATTCTTTTTTATAGGTCAGTATAAAATATAGTATTAAAATCATGGACAGATAAGGGTTGCCTACGTATGTCAACAATAAGACTGAATAACAATGTGCATGACCTTATAGGTAATATTTTCTTGGACTGCCTTTGTCTTTTGATTAGTATATGTGAGATGGATGAAAAAGACTTATGTGTTGTTTTTCTCAAATAAGTTAGAAGTTAGGGAAAATCCTCTGAGAAATAACAGCATGATAGGATACCTCAAACTTGGATAAATTTCTGAATATTTTAAGTGAGTGTTCTCGTTATTGTTATCCATAGGACAATTACTTTGTTCCCTGGCTAATGGTTCAACCATATGGCCATTTCAGCTGTTGGTAATCAAGTAAATGGGTCTTCTATATTAGGAATTCATCAAGCAACCAGATTTGAGATTTAAATTATTTTCTTATTCAATAGAAATCTTCTTTTTTGATTTTCTTTCATTGTACAGAAGTTAGAGCAGCTCACAGATCCTCACAACAGACAATACTAACCTACCAAATCACCCAGTATTTAAGATCAGCTCCTGAAAATGCATCAGAAAATGTCTTTCATAAAAGCCATTATATTTAAAAAACCTATTTAAACACAAAAGACTAAAGTAATTGCTTGAAATTCATTTCTTTAATCCAATATCATATTCATTCCATTCATTAAGTCAATTTTTATAAGGGAGAGAGATTATTAGAAAGGTAAAATTCTAATTTCATTAAACAAACATTAAATTAATTTCCAACCCAAGAGACAGTGATTTCTTTTTCTCCTCAGTGGGCTCTTTCATTAATTTCTAATCAAACACATTCTATGAGGGTGCAATATAATAACTCACATTTAATACAAAAGTCTCTGTTTAAACAATTTTGTGTCTAAATTTGGTGGGCAATGAACCTGCTTACTGATAACAGACTAAATTCAAAACTCATTGTGGTTAATAGAAAAAATAAAGTATGTAGCAGAACCTATACTGAATTCCATTTGCTTTGACCTTTAAGTTGTTCATACTGATGAAATGGCAAAAAAATGCATCCTTGAAAATGAAGTTCAGAAATAATAATTTTAATTAACTCAAGGTAAATTAAAAAAATAAAGGTGATCTTTTTAACTTGTTCTTCATATCTTAATGTAATGTACCATCATGTACTAATTGCCTCTTAGCTCCTGATTAATTTTTAATATATGTTTGAAAGCAGTACTTGATAGAGAATATTTTCCTATGAGAAAGATTATTTCTTAAGAATTGAAATATATTTTGTGACTGTCAGTTTTGCAAGAGATTACATTCTGCTCAGATTTTGACAATTTAAAAATGAGTATGCGTGAATTGAAAAAAAACCAATTCATTTCAATTGGTATAGAAAGCATTAATTTGTTCTAGTTTGTGTTACCCTTTGTATTAATGGGCACTGAGGCTGACCAGCTACTTCTTCTGCCCTGCAAATGCACAGCAGGTCTAAGAAAAGTCCTCCCTCTACAGTTACCTGTCATTTACTTCAGAGAAATATTATTATATGATTTCTATGGAATCAAATTTTAAAAAAAAAAAACAACAAAATTACAAACAAAATATATTTTTTTTACATAATTGGAATATGAGTGCTCTACTACTGTATATGTTGAGAAGTATGGAATATTGTTGATGGTTTAGCACCAGTCAACAACAAAGCCTCAAAATCTCTCACTCCCTGCCTCTACCACTCACTCATTGGTCCCTGGTGGGATGGAGGAGAGAGTGTAAAGGTAAAAGGAAGAAAACTTGTGTGTTGATATAAGGATGATCTAATAGGTAAAGAAAAATTTGGACACTCAAGCAAACCAAAACAAGGAATTTATTCACATCTTTCCTTTGGTTGGTAGGTGTTCAATGATCTCCAGGAACATAGGGCTACATAATGCTTAATTGTTACTTGGAAAGAGTAAAGAATGAGGAAACATTTTGACAACATGCTATTTTACAAAATGTTGATGACTAAACTGGATTCTATTTGGGAATTTTTATTAAAATATAAACACACATTTGTGTTTATATATAAAGAGATTTTGTTAGCAATCATAGAATCACAAAATGGTCTGGGTTGGAAGAGGCCTTCAAAGATCATCCTCTCTTGGCCCCCTGCTGTGGGCAGGGACATCTTTCACTTCAGCAGGCTGCTCAAAGCCTCCTCCAACCTGTCCTGAACACATCCAACAAAAGAGAATTCACAGCTTCTTTGAGAAACCTGTTCTAATGTCTCACTACTCAGTGTAAGAAATTTCTTCTGTACAAGCAATCTAAATCTACCCCCTTCCAGTTGTCCTTCTCCTGTCACTACAGGCTCTGCTGAAAATTTCCATCTTTCTACTAGAGACCCTTTATAATCTGCAATGTTGCCCCTAGGTTGTCACCAAAGCCTACTCTACTCCAAACTGAAGAACCCCCATACTCTCAGCCTTTCCTGTTGGGAGAGTTGTTCTGTCTCTTTGATCATCTTTGTGGCCCTCCTCTGGACTCATTCAAAAAAGTCCATGTCTTTTGTGTGCCAGGGATCCCAGAGCTGGATACTGTACTCCAGATGAGGTCTAATGGGAGAAAAGTAGATGGAAAAAATTATGCAGCCCAGTACACGACTTTCTGGGCTATGAGCACACACTGCCAGCTCAATCCCAATTTTTTTATCTGTCATTATCCCTATGCTCTTCCCTGCATGGCTGCTTCTGTTCCTTCCTTCCTTCACTTGGTATTGATACTGGGGATTGCCCCAGGCCAGATGCAGGACCTTGCATTTGCCATTGTTGAATCCATAAGTGATTTTTTGGAAAACTTGATGTGTCATGACCCAACACAAAACCTGTGAGCATTAATATTGGGCACCTTAATGCGAGTTACTTTAATCTCCCAGTACCAGCTCTGTTTATCAGAAAAGGCCCCTGAACACTCATTCCATCATTATTACTAGAAAATACTGCATTTCTTAGCAGCAAACTTCATGAGAATGAAGTCTCTTGTGCTCTGTAGTTGGGCCTTCTTGCCCTCTATGATAGATCATTCCGTGATCACAAGTTAATGCTGCTAAGCAGTTACAATTTAAATATTCCTGTCAGGTCTGAAGAATATATACAGCTATCCTGAACGTATATATAAAATATGGCTATGAAGGATTAATTTGAGACATAATCTCCCTAAAATAATTTTCTAAAAATAAGGTGTCCTCTAAAGTCTATGGTAAAATGAGAGGAACACAATCACAGAATATGATTAATGTGATGTTTTTATTTATCTGTTTCAGATTAATATAAATCAGATTTCCGAATGCCATTTAATATGCCTTGGTTACAAAGGAAATATTTTCTGTCAAGCTCAAGCTTAGGTCTTTATTGTTTCAAGTTCAAACATAGTACTAAATCATAAGTCTCAGACTTGCATAAAGGACTCCCAGTCTAGTGAGTACTGTAATAGTTGATTATTCAAGGGTAACCTTTCTTTTTCATGAGTTATTTCACTCTAGAGTTGAGAAAATTTAGCTGATGATCAATACTGTGATCAATACATTTGTGTGAAAACTTCAACACATTTTTTCTGTACTAAAAAATTCCTCATCAGTTTTAACTGCAGTCCTCATTATTAATTACTTCATGAGAAGTGGAAGCTCACTTTTCTCAGCAAATCCTCTGAACCTGAATTCTCAGCCAACTTTTAATTCTTTTAATTAATTCCAACTCTCTTAAGCTTGGAGAATCACTCACAGTATGTATTGAATAAAATCACATTTCTGTACAAGACCAAAAATCCATGAGCTCTCCTTGTTACTCTGCTTAACAGGAGACAGATAATATTGTTCTTTATTTCTTCTTCATTCTTGCTTCATCACTTTGAAGTAGTTCCTGCTATAAATCTCAAACTGACCAATGCAGAGCAGGGTTGTTCAGCATCTTTTACATTAAATGCTAAGATATGTCATTGTTATCTGTTGTGATTTTTGGATGGAATTCTTTTATTCAGGTTTTATGGTTTTGGTTCCACTTATTTAGGCAATTGAATGAGATTTATGAATGGCCATAACTTCAACTGGGTATTTGTAACCTCATGATAGTTTTACACAATCCCCCTCATTCTGCTCACATGAAAAACTTATGTACCTGAGAGATTTCTGTGAAGTTATACAAGGGTCTCTCAAGCCATTGAGAGAAAGCAAGTCAGTAACTGAATATTGCAGGAGGTATATAACTGAAATTCATATGAAGTCTAGTTTTAGTACATATAATTACTATTTTTAATATTGAAATTCAAACTCTATTACTGATTCCTTCTTATTTTTTACTTATAATGATAGGATCTTACATATTTTTCTAACTTTGATCACCAAAAGAAAAAAAAACCACAACATGAGGATATGAGTTCTCTACAATATGTAAATGAGTTGTCTACAATATGTAATAATCAACTATATACATATAATTTTTCAAGGAATAAGAATGACTTTATTTTTCTTGTTTGTTTGTTCTATTGAAGCTAGCTTTTATAAATGTTACTTATTGTCAGTATGAACTCACTCTCTTTTTCATGGTCATAGAGACAGCTTTGAAATAAGAAAGTTTCAAATGAGCTAATTAATATGAGAGAACAACTGGGTGCAGTATGAAATAAATTTTTTTCTCCATGGTATACACACTCTCAGGGTTTCAGTACATAACATACTATTTCAGCACTGATTCACTTAATATTACTTAAAGTATTTCTTGAGTCTTGTGTAATTGTCTCCTATTCCTGCAAAGATTATCCAAGGGCAAGATTCATTTTAGAGATAATTACCTAAATGTAGATTTGTAGCCTTGATGTTTGCTATCTATCTATTTCCTCAGTGAAGTCCTATGAAGCTCATATAAGTTGCCTAAATATTTGTGCCTGGCATAATGTGAAATGCCTTTGGATACACAAAATATCTGAACATTTATGGAAGTTATGATAGAGTCAACAGGATACTTACATTTTGGAACAGCATCTAGAAAGCAAAAAGAGTTATTTTAGGGCATCTCAAGCGGCAACAAGAGTGGTGGAATTTGAACAATTAGTTCAAATTAGTGTGACATAAGTTTGTCCTGTACTTAGTAGTTGTGGTGTATCTGGTATCACATATTAGTTCTTCAGATGTTTGAGGAACTCCCTGACCAGTCATCTGCGTAGATGGAGGAAATGGAATAACCTGAGACAAAGTGGTTGAATGAACTCTCAGTTACTCTCACACTAAAATATCTGACTCATTGGTACAGGTACTCTGTGGATACAGTTTTAAATAATCCCAGTGATTCTGCCCAAGGCAGCTCCTGAGGTGCCTTTTGCAAATGACAGGCAATACATTACACTTAAATGCATTAACATGGATAGATTATCATTCCAAATACTATCCCATGTAGTTTCTGCTGCAGAATGTGGCAAGCTGTTAGAAGCAGAGAATCGTGGAATCGTAGAATAATAGTTTGTGTTGGAAGGGACCTTAAAGATCATCTAGTTTCAACCCCTGTGCAATAGGCAGGGACACCTCCCACTAGATCAGGTTGGTCCGTGCCTAGTCCAGCCAGGCCTTAAACACCTTCAGGTAGGGGGCATCCACAATCTCTCTGGGCAACCTGTTCTAGTGTTTCACCACCCTCACCATAAAGAATTTCTTATATTTAGACTGAGTCTCCCCTCTTCCAATTTACATCTGTCATTCCTAGTCCTTCTATCACATATCCTATACAAGGTCCTACCCTTGCCTTTCTGTAGGCCACCTTCATGTATTGATAAGCTACTATGAGGTCCTCCCTGAACCTTCTCTCTCCAGGCTTAACAATCACAACTCCTTCAGCTTGTCCTTACAAGAGAGTTGGTCTCACCCTTTGATTATCTTCATGGCCCACCTCTGGACCTGCTGCAAAACAGATCAATGTCCTTCTTATGTTGAGGGCTCCAGAACTGGACACAGTACTCCAGGTTGGGGCCTCACCAGAGCCAAGCAGAGGGGCAAAGTCACCTCTCTTGAATTACTGGTCACAATTCTCTTGATGCAGCCCAGGATTCGGTTGGTCTTCTGGGCTGCAAGTGCACACTGGTGGCTCATGTTGAGTTTTTCACCCACTGACACCCCCAAATCATTCTCTTTAGAGATACACTCAAGCCACTCTCCACCCAGCCTGTATCTGTGCTTGGGATTGCCCTGACCCAGGTGCAGGACCTTGCGCTTGGTCTTACTGAACTTCATGAGGTTGGCATGGACCCACATCTCAAGCCTCTGAATGGCATCTCTTCGTTCTGGCATACCAATTGCATCACACAGCTTAGTGTCATCTGCAAACTTGCTGAGGATGCACACAATCCCACGGTCAGTGTCTCCCACACAGATGTAAAATAGCTCTTGTCCCAGTACTGATCCCTGAGGAACACCACTCATCACTGGTTTCCACTTGGACAACGAGCCATTGACTGCAACTCTTTGAGTGCGACCATTTAACCAGCTTCTTTTCCAGTGAGTGGTCCATTCGTCAAGCCCATTCTTTTCCAGGATGGCATGTGGGACAGAGCCAAATGGTTTGCACAAGTCCAGGCAGATGATGTCAGTGGCTTTTCCTTTATCCACCGATGCTGTGACTATTTCATAGTAGTCCACCGAATTGGTCGAGACACGATTTGCCCTGGTGAAGCCATGTTGGTTGCCTCCAATCACCTCAGTATCATCCTCCATGTGTTTTTCCAGCATCTTAAGGAGGATCTGCTCCATGATTTTGCCAGGCACAGGGATGAGACTGACTGGCCTGTAGTTTCCTTGATGTTCTTTTTCTTCCTTTTTGAAAATGGGGGTTCTGTTCCCCCTTTTCCAGTCAGTTGGAAAGAGAGAAATATCTCCTAAACCCTCTCACTTGAGGATTTCATCAGTGAAGAAAAACTGGAGTTCAATACTGCCCAGCTGCAGCTTTTTTAAGAAAAGCAAAAATATATGGATACAGCCATATGTTTATATAATTCAGTGTTCCTCTGCAATTTTATTTCTATGTATGTGTTTATGTAAATTTATAAAAATATACGTTGCTATATATATAAATGTGTGTGTTTATATTCATATAAATACCATATAATTTCTCATTTCCAATAATCTACCAAGTTATGCCAGGTACTATTATTTATGTATATGGTTAGATAGTTGATTTGTTCTGAGTAAAACTACAAAAGTATCTTATGGTGTTTCTGTCCTGCTGAAGAAAAGATAGCTAAAGGCAAAGTTTGAACAGGGAGCACTACATATTTTCTATATCCTGACTTCCTAGCTCAAATTTGAATGATTCCAACTATGTCTGTAGTGCCATTGATGTTAGTGTTCAAAATGAATGAATGTGAATCTGTACCATCTCAGATTTCAGAGTCACAGACTTGTCCCTGGTTTGTTTTTTATTCATCATAATAGACAAAGTCAGACTGCATGGTTCCCCCTGGACTTCAGGAGTATGTCAGACTACACACATTTTTGGCACAGAAGCCAGCTATTCAGCAACTGCCAAATCAGCTGTGACTGCAATAGATCTCATGGGATATAAAAAAATTCTAAGTAAGCAAGGAAACAGATGCTCCTTGTACAGGTGAGTGAGTGTGTTATTTTCCCCCATCTGCCCAACATTTTATAGTGTTACAGATTCATCACTGAAATTTAAAGTCATATACATCTATATACATTTACACATACATCTACTTATATTTAATCTACCTCTCAAACAGTTTTTCCTCTCCCAGTTTCCTGTGAACTGGTAGCACAAGTACTCCTACACCAAAGAAACTGATTCAGAGAAGTTTCAGTATTGATTGTTTGATACTATTCAATTTTTTTTTGCTCTTGGTTGGTTATATTTTGATTGATGTTTGAGGTTGTTTGTTTATTTGTTTTCCCCTGTCTGTATTGGTCTTGCAGTTTACAGTCACATTACACAGGTGACATGTTTTGCTCATTGCATATTCTCCTTCTCCAACACTAGCATTTTAGCTTCCTCTAAATGCTTTTTTCTGCTTTAGTTGGTGGTGTGTATACTTTATTTCAGTCAGCATTTTTTCCTTAATTGTGCCTTCTTAGATCAAACACAGACATCTGTGCAATCTTAAGCATTATGTGAATAATTATTTCTGGCAAAGATTCCCTTATGTATAGCTTAAAACTAAGAGCTATTGTACTAGCAGTGTTCTGTTCTACTCTAATTTTCCTCAACTCTCACTGCAGTTATAAACTCTGTAAATGTTGGAGAGAAAATGGACATTATACAAAGATTTGAAAGACAACAGCTGTGGACAAGCTGTACAGCTGGCACATTTTAGCTTGTCATAGCTGTAGAATGGAAGTGACAAGGGTAGTTCATTCCTAGTTCTTAATTGCCTTCCTTAAAAACACAATTACATGCAGCAAATGTGTTTTCTGTCTTTTGGAGAGGAGAAAGGGAAAGAGAAGAGAGAAAGAACAATGGAAAAAGGGAAGAATCTGCGTTTACTTAAGAAGGAGGGAGAAGTGAAACACTAAAGACTTTTTTGGTCAGCTAATGGCTTACCTTGTAATCAGATTAGTGTGCGGAGAAAAATCGGCTGCTTCATCAAAATGAAGTGCCATAGCTAGCTCAAAGACATTTTTAGCTAGAAGTATTAGTAATGTAGCACCCCTACCCCTAACTGACAAGGAAACACTTCAGCAAAAGGTAAAACATTATTGTGTTACCAGTATTCTTTTGGTCAAAAGACTAAACCGCAATATGAACTACTATGAAAATAAACTCAATTCCAGGCACGACCAACATAATATTTTACATTTAGTTTACACTTTTGCTATTTGTCATGTGATATTAAATGCTAGTACAAAATGAGTAATTGTTACAGCAATACACTGTTCTACTATATTTCTCTCTTTCTTTAATGTTTTACTATTTTACCTCCATAGTGATCAACTGTTTAGGTTCATAAAAAAGCAAAATATGAGCTTAGTTTTGAAATTGCTCATGGTTAGTTTACAGTGTTAAGACTCATTTTGTTGGTAGCTTATGGTTTTTCTTTAATAATTTAGTATGCTAATTTATTAAAAAGACTATAAAATGGAACACAAAAGTATGTCTTCTGTTAGGAGTACTGGACCCCTATAACACAGTATTGAAGCAAATCCTTGTGCTAACACCAGAAAAGAAGAAATTACTAAGAGATTTTATAAATAATGAGCATGTAACTTCTGGTTTTTTATTATGCCCTGTCATTTCAGAAAGAAAATTTACTTTGTTGAAGTGAATTTTGTCAAATAAAGAAGTAATATTACTGGAGAAATTTTTAATATTTATCAAATCTTAAAAAATTAAATGTTAAAAACAGTTTCAAAATAAAACCAGAATGATGGTTTTAGCAGAACATTGATGACAGGTTACTTACTGAGTGTCAAAAACTTCCAGTAGAGAATATAAATATCTGAATATTTCAGATGTTACTGGAATGAGAGAAATATGGATAACACTCTAGAAGGATCTGAAATTTTAGTATAACAGACAAAAATCTATATTTATCTGCATGTGAGTCTGGAAGGCTGTTATCTCAAATTTTGGTATAGAAAGACAAATGAATATCAAAGAGACTACAAGTTCTGAGTGAAGATGAATGACATAAACCCCAAAAGCAATGATATGGGACATTTATCCCTCCTCTTATTTCAGAAAGAAATCACATTATAATTTTGCATAAAATTATATATGCAGTCAGAAAATACAGTAGGAAATGTCTTGTGTGGTAAATTCTTGAAAAGTGTTAAGTAGTCACGAGTAAAACTGGTTATAACTGTTTAAAACTGCTATCTAGCAAACAGTTTTGGTTAAGAGGTTCAATAAGCAACAGAAGCTGTGATTATATGGAATATGCAGCAAAATGGTGCACACACATACCACACACAACTCCTCTAACTCCATTCAACTAGAACAAATGACAGGAAATTCTTCTGACATTCTTCTGAAATTAATGCAACTGAGAACAATTAAGGGTCTCTCTTTGAAAGAGGGTGTGAAAATCATTACAAAAAATACAGATTTGTCTATAAATAATAAAATGTAGTGATGAATAAAGATTGTTTTTTATAAGGTAAATACTTTTGCCAAATATGAATGAAGATTATTTCTAAGCAGTTAAGAAACATCACAATGTACCTTAAATACAGCAGAAAATAATGTTTTTTAGCTTTAAGAAGTAGTATTTTTCTCCCTTTAAATATTGAACAGAGATATTTTTACCAATTTAAGATATTTTACAAAGAATACCATTCGAATGCTTTGCTGTAAAAATATTTTAATTCCTCTCAAAAGAGATAGAAAAAGGCTCTTATTCTTTCTGCCTGAAGTGAACCTTTTTTAAAAAAAAATTAAAGGCACAGTTGTTGTGGCTGCAGGGTTTCCAAATAAATGCCAAGTGGTAGGGAGATGTCATTTCACTAAGTTCTAAGCTGGTGTTCCTCTATCAAGGAGCAGGGAACACAAGAACCTGTTAAAAACTGTCAATCACGATAGCTGCCAAACCATCATACTAACTTTTCACACAATATGACGTCAAAAAGAAAAGATATATGATGAAAAGAAAATCCATCCAGGCTAAGTAAGCAATTAGTTGGAATAAGAATCTTTGCAATAATTATTGCTAACATGATCCCAAACTTGAAGGCTATTCACTGATATACCTCACAGGGAACGATCTAATTTCCAGTGCTGTTCAATATTATTTATTTTTTAAAGGAAAAAAGAAGAACTGTGAGCACTTCAAATGGCTTTTCTTTGCTAAGGAGCAAACCATGTACACGTAAATCTATAAAGATCAAGAGGTGCTTAAGACAAGTGACATCATCTCCTTGAGCCAAATAATTGTGTCAGTGAGATGAGGCACCCAGCCTGCAGAAAAGGAAGTGTGAATTAAACCATTCATATAGAAGAAGGAGAAGGAGAAACACAAGATAATAAGCATTGGGGAAATTGAATAAATTATAGAAAAGCACAAGAATTTAACTTCAAAATAAGTTACGCAAATGCTGAAGAAGTAAGTGCTCAGAAAAAAAGCCCCTCAAACATTTCAACACACTCAAAATTTTTCTGTTTCAAAAAAATACAAAAAAAATTCTGTTGACACTAAAAAAAGTTTTGCCTGAAAGACATTTGACATGTTATGGCTCATTTCTGGAGTGCTATAGTCAGTTTCTGGCTACTTCAAAGATGAACATATGCTGAAGAGAGATATCTTGATTCAATTATGCCTGTATGGCTTTTGCTGATAGTCCTAAACAGATAGTACTCATGTTCCAAAAGACACAGGTTTTGGATCAACATGATCCAGCTTGGAAAGACAGATCACACCTGAATCTACTTTCCTAAGATAATAAGGAAATATTTCTAGAGAAACTGGAAGAAAAAGATAGTAACGTTACTAAAAATTTGTATGAAAATTTTGAATTAAATAGAAAAAAAACCAAAACTCCCAAATGCCAATAAACTTGTCTTTCAAAATGGTTCCATTGCATGAAGAAAACCAAAATTGTCATTAGTAATGCTATTTTACAGAAAATGCTTAATTTTAAATTTCCTTAAGATGTATCCCAAAGTTTACTGTAAGCTTGTATCAGAGTGCTTCTTATCTACTTTCTCAAAGGAGTACTCATTTAGCTTAGTAATTTTGAAAGTTTAAACTACATGAGCTTTACTTAGGTTAATAATTTTTAAATACAATTATTTGACATCCCAAAAAAACATTTTGTAAAGTGCATATATGTAAATTAATTATTTTGAAATTCACTTTGTTTTCATTCCCTTTTGATTTATTGTTAATGCCTCTAATTTAGATTTCATACAATGTCAACATGCCACAGAAAACTATACATCTTTTGTCATTTCAACTTGTCAAAGAGTGATACTTTAATCTTTTAATCAATTCTTTTTAATAGACTGCCACATCAAGGACCAATGTCTAGTGCTTGTAGTTTCATTCCAGACTTCTGCAAAGGCATATTTTGATTCATGTATCACATTGATCTCAGTTGTTCAGGGCGGAGCAGGACATAAGGAAAATGACATTCTGTTGCCTTCTCAAAGCTAAACATGGGATTTGGGAGAAAAGTCACTTTATATGCATGTAAGTTGAAATCAGCTTAATAATTTCCTCCAAAAACAGTTTCCATTAGAGACAAAGGTTCAGAAGGTTTCTATACAAAGGAAATTATATGTTTCTGCTTTCACAAACATTGAAAATAGGCTTAAACCAATTTTTTCACACTGATGTAACACTGAAGCAAGCAAAGAGGTACCTACGGAGAAATACCTCATAGTAACTTATCAGTACCTGAGGGGGGTCCTACAGAAAGGCAGGGGAAGGAATTTTTAACATAATATCGTATGGGAGGACTAGAAACAATGGATATAAATTAGAGGGGGATNGTTCAGGGCGGAGCAGGACATAAGGAAAATGACATTCTGTTGCCTTCTCAAAGCTAAACATGGGATTTGGGAGAAAAGTCACTTTATATGCATGTAAGTTGAAATCAGCTTAATAATTTCCTCCAAAAACAGTTTCCATTAGAGACAAAGGTTCAGAAGGTTTCTATACAAAGGAAATTATATGTTTCTGCTTTCACAAACATTGAAAATAGGCTTAAACCAATTTTTTCACACTGATGTAACACTGAAGCAAGCAAAGAGGTACCTAAGGAGAAATAGAGTAACTGATGTTATAAATAGCATTAAATCCCTATATCTAGCCAACTAAACTAAGCCCCGGAAAGGTGGTGCAGAACTTTTTAATAGGTTATGTGATGGAAGGACTAGAAATAATGGATGTAAATTGGAAGAGGGGAGATTTAGGCTAATATAAGAAAGAAGTTCTTTACAGTGAGGGTAGTGAAACACTGGAACAGGATGCCCAGAGAGGTTGTGGATGCTCCCTCCCTGGAGGTTTTTAAGGCCAGGCTGGACAAGGCACTGAGCAACCTGATCTAGTGGGAGGTGTCCCTGCCTATGGCAGGTGGGTTGGAACTAAGTGATCTTTGAGGTCCCTTCCAACCCAAGCTAGTCACGTAAGACAGGTCTTATGCTCTATGCAGTGGATAGCATTGACTCAAATATGTCAATGTCATTAACCAGCTGAAGTTTAAACAGCTTGAGTCCATCTCAAGGTATTTAATTTACTGTTTTACTAGAAGGTAAGTTTCAGTTGTCTGAGAAGGAGTATTTAGTGTTATTTGACATGCCCTTGCATATCCCATTTAATTGCCCCATACTGCTTCAGCAGAGTATATTTTTCTAGTGTCAGAATTATCAGCATCTTACAGATGTCTCAGCTACTCAAGAGCATCTCATGTATGCCTGTGCTCTGACAACTGAATCACATCACCTGACTCAAGCCTAGACAATTACGTTTAAATACTAAATTTAGTTTTCGATTTAGATGTTTTAACGTATCACAGTTGTTCTTCATCTACATGACCAAGCCTGGTGATGACTCTACCTTAAGTCTCAGTTCAGTGAGTATATCTTAGGTATTCAAGTTGTTTTGGTTAACTAAAATTATCTGTGATATATTTCATTGCCTGAACCAAATAATTTAGTCTATCTATCAGATACAATATTATGTATGTAATAGAACTTAAATAATGTTTGTATTAATATGATTCTTTTGAAGCATTTTTTTTCATTTTTTGTATTTTAAATCAATAAAATTATAAAAGCAGCCATTTATTAAAATAACGCTCACAGTAGCTTTTCTTGTTCATAAGTTGGTTTCTATTTCCAAATATAGTTTTTTTGTATATGGATATCATCCAGAGGGGAAGTATATTCAAAGAAATAGATAAGTTTGTTATGTACCTGTTAAAATAAATTATTAAGATTGATGTATTCAATATACTCCTTGCCCAGTGCTCACTGTCTTTAGCTAGTAGGTAGAGTGCTTAGTGAGGCTTTTATATTTTGAACAAAATTGAATTTTTTAGTGGAGTTGATTTACTATAATCAATTTTTTACTGTGAAATAAAATAAAAAAGAAAAGGGTTTAAAATGTATTTTACAGTATTTTTCTGATCTATTTTAGTGCACACAACTAGTAATTACTTGATTAAAATCAAATCTGACATGTTGATAATATTTTAATTAGTAATACTTCTATGACTTGCTGGGATGTGACATGCTAATTTTGGCTTGCAGCTTCAGAGGCTGGCTGGGAAGCAGATGGAACTAACTTGTAGAGTGGTCCCCCTCCTGCCTTCCATTTTTATGGTCTGTGGTAAAATGAAACTTCTTGGTAGGACTGGAAAAGCTGGCATGAATTCGCTTTGCATTCTCAGAAAATAATGATGAGTTTATACTTTTGTCTTGCTAGTTTGCCTTAGCACTTACCAACACAGCACGTCTAAAAAAAAGCTGCTCTAATTAACAAAGATAGAGCTAGGAATGATTATAGTTCTCTTCTAGATAAACTTTCTATCCGAACGGAACGTCCTATCCAATCTATCATGCTTCTACACAGATTGTAGCAAATCTAAAAGAGCTAAGACCATAGCATTACTTCCTTTCTAGTCTGACCTGCTGTGGACTACCTACAATGACACCTGTGTCTTTTTATGAGAAACAGTTATGTCAAAAGTTATCTCTCAGATCTAAAAACAGAACTGTTTCCTAAGGCAAAATGTTGACTCTTGAGTTCACTGTAAATATCATTCCAGGTTCAGTATTATTTATGCAGAATTGCTGTCGACACACATCCTGTCATGGTCCTGTAATAGGAAACTGATTATCTTTTTCTTTCATCATCTGAGGCAACAGAGGTCACTCTTCTCCTGTCCTTGTTTTCAAGATCATTTAAGGTATATTTGTAAAGACCTTTACAAAATGTCAGAGGTTGTGTCTTCTGAGGTATTAGATTCATTCACTTCAGTTCAGAGACAAGATCTTTCTATCTGAAGAATATTTTCAGCTTGGACATTTCAAGCACAACACTGTAGGCTCACGACTCTATTATGAAATGACACTATTATAACATAGGAATATTATGATGATTTTTATGTCAATTGAAATTGTTTACCACTTATTTTTCATGTGTAAATTATTCTCCTTTAAGACATTTGCTTTCATTAATTCTCCATAGTCTATTGTCACATCGCCTCACTATCCCCTCTAGTACATCACTTGTAATAGGCAGTGCATACACTCATGTGCTGGCACTAGCCTGTATTTCTGTTAGAGATAAATGACACAGTGGAAATATCTTTAATAAGACAAAGCATTCTGCTTCCAAAAAAGGCTATTAGAGAATGACAGACATTTGAACATAAGCCAGACTGGCTGGAAGTAGCTAGATAGAAGGCCAAATTTAAGCCAGCAATTTTATAGAGCTAAAACAATATCTTTAATTAACTAAATAAAAATGTCACATTTTGTGAGACCCAAAATAATTCGTAGCTATGTAGGCAAGTACAAGAAAGAAACAGAGGCAAGTCAGAGATCCTCATTCGATTTTACTTCAATTATAGCTCCACAGCAGTGTGTTTTCAGGAACAGACCTTATGTCACTGTTTTGCTGAGACCAATCTTATACTTTAAAACCATGTACTGCAGTCTTCACTGTGGCCTTCACCATGGCCACATGGAGAAAAGAACTGAATCTAGTGCTTTGATGCCAGCACAGCAAGATTGTAGAGATGAGCATGGCAGTACTGATGTAAGATATCTCTCTAACAATAGAAATGTTTCTGACTGTTTATTTTGATTGTGTGCTGAGTAGTGTAAATGTGAGCAATTTTGAGTCAACAGGTGCTGAGTCAACAGGCGTGATATATATGAAAGGAAGGGAAATTTACTAGATGATTTCTGAAGGCCAGGTGGTTCTTGGTTTTACATTCCTTTGATTCCTTTACAAGTTTGTTGGTGCAGGATGTCCCACTGATGTTTACTGGGAATGGAACTGGTAGGCAGATGAAAAACAGGAGGGAATTACAGGCCCAACAAACAGCACAAATAGCCTGCAATTGGCCTTCAAGGTGGAGTATAGAACAGAGACATCCTGATGGGAAAATGACCCCCAGGTTAAGGTCATGTGCAAGGCAGGAGCAGGACCTTGAAAGATTTTTGCACCCTGGTCCCATGGTCTTGGCATGAACGGCCCCGTGTGCCAGACTGTGGAACAAGATAAAATCCAGGCCCCTGGGCTATTGGGCCAAAGGAGAAAGTGACACACTTCCTTCCCTTGACACTGTGTTGTCTTTGTGGGAATGCCTATCAGTTGATGGATGCTGACCTGGAGCCATGGATTCTGGAGGACTCACTCTTGTCCGGAGGGAAGTTTAAGCACTAACCCCTTACCTGTCAGTCTTCTTTGTCCTCCGTGTGTGTGTGTGTGTGTGTGATTTATAAAGTTAAGTAATAAGCTCAGCCATATAATAAAATATCTGTACATTTATGACTTGGGTTTTATTTGTGAATCCCTGGGGCCTTCCAGTTACAATATAATTTAATAAGAGCAACTGAACATATAGAAAATGGAGTATTCTGTGGTTAATTACAGTATAAAATATTTGAAAAGAAGAATGAATTGCAGACAGAAGAGTATAAATTTCTGCTATTTCAAAACTTATGCAGGAAAAAGAGAGGCACTATAATGGAGCTTCTTCTATTAGATTTTTTAAATGTAAAAAAACCGTAAACCTAAATGTACAATTTTTATAGTTGATTTACTTAGTTATGAAGAGATTAAAAGTATACAACAAGATAAAATATGCCAAATATAATCTTGCCAGGAGTACTGTGTCTAGATCTGGGGCCCACATTTCAAGATGGACAGGGAACTACTTGAGAAACTCCAGTGAAGGACTCCAAAGATGATAAAGGGAATAGAGTACTTGTCTTATAAGGAAAGGCTGAGAAACATGAGCTTGTTTAGCCCAGAGAAGACAGAGTGGATCAATGCTTACAAATATTTAAGGGATGGTTATCAAGAGGATGGGACCAAACTCTTTTCAGTAGCATTCAGTGACAGGGCAATAGGCATAAGCTAGAACAAAGGAAATTCCATCGAAACATGAGGAGAATCTACATTGAGGTTAACAGAGCACTGGAGCAGGCTGACAAGAGACACTCAGGAGGGTCATGTCCTGATGTTCTGCTCCAACCTGTAATAGGTAAACTTGTATTGTCAGGGAGATTGGACCAGATGATCTTCAAAGGTCCCTCCAACTCCTAGCTTTCTGTGATTGAAATTGACTATGATAACAGAGTTCAAACTGAAGATTAAATGTACTTAATGCATCTGGGAGACAGAATATTTTCACTGACCTCCTTGAAAAAGAGAACATTTTGCTCATAATGCAGAAATCTGATTTTAAAAGGATAATTTAAAAAAGCAAGTGTTACATGTGGAAAGAGTTCAGTATCCTATTAACAGAATCTGTGGATTGGCTGACCTCTTAAAATTAGCCAAGTTCTGTTCCAAAAATAAATAAGCCATTCATAATACAGATATTAATGAGTATTAATACACAATCATTTTGAATCTTTTCTTTCATTACTGTACTCTTGAATAAAACTGATTTAGAAAATACAACACAAATAGTATCTTGGAGATTCCAGATACGCTGCCTGCTAGAGGAAAGATAAGCTAAAGCCTACATCTTTGTGATTCAGGAGGGCAAATATAACTATTGGGATGGAAGGGAGCAAGGTAGGGAGGTTAAAAAAAAGAAATGAAAGAAGCTAGCAAAGACATTGTTTCATGATAAATAAACATATGCTTGAATAGAGGATGTGTGGCAAAGAAAGAGTAATAAAGTTCAGGCAGAATCTGATGCAATCAGATTGACAGTGACTAGACATTATTATAAGAACTTCTAGATGTTTTCATGTTGATGCTACCCTTTATAGTCTGTAATGCTCAATGACTGCAATAATGCAAACTGGTTTTGTGTTACTAATATTGTAATCTAGAGACTTTACTGATTATGAAGAGAAGGAAATGTCTGCATCAAGGATGTGAGATTTTCATTGTGCTGGAATGCTCAACAAAAGCTAAATTTTACTCTAAACAGCAAGTGATATGTTATGCAAAATGAAGGAAATAAACGTATTGCTACAACGATAATCTTGTATTTTATGTAAAAAAAAAAAAAGGACTGATATTGTCATATGCAAAGGCATATTGCATTAACAGATAAGACTGTACAAATAAGCTGGAAATGAGTATGAAATTACCGGAACCGAAGTTATTGTGGTAGAGCAGAGATGGGAACCAGACTGAATGATGATGACCATCTGGGAGCAAATGGTAGAAGAGGGACAAAGATAATAAAGTGGCCTGTAGATTCACATAATGCCTGTGTAGATTCCTACTTGGATGTCAGGATTGCACTTGATATAGATCTTTCTGTAATGATGAAAATCTGGTGCTTTCAGATGACTCACTCAAAGCAGTAGCTCATAATAAGTTTACCCTTTTACATTGCCATGTTGCTATGACAATGCATCTAAAATAGACTTGTCACAAATAAGCAGATAGTTAGGTGGACTGAAAGCTGGTTGAACTGCTGGACTCAAAGGGTTATGATCAATGGTACAAAGTCTATTTGGAGAGCAGTCATGAGAGTGAGTACCAGTGCTGATACTGTTTTACTCCCTTATTAATGACCTGGGTGTTTGGACAGTGTCCTCTCAGAAAGTTTACTTGTGATACAAAACTGGAAAAGTGCTTGATAAACCAGATGGTTTCTATGCTGTTCAGAGTAACTTTGATAGTCTGGAGAAATGGACGAGAGTATTCTCAAAAAGTTCAGAGAAGGGAAATGTGAAGTTCTGTTCATAGGAAGGAAACCAAAGGCAGACAACGACTTCCTAAGCTCCATCAGGAAGGAAGCTGCCAGGAGCTCGTGGGAGGTGCTTTTTCCCTTTGACTCTGCTGGTGAGGCCAAATCTGGAGTGCTGCGTACAAGTCTGAGCTCCTGAGTAGAAAAGAGACATGGACACTGTGAAATAAGTTCTTGAGAGAGTCATGAAGATCTTTAGGGACTTGAATGAAATATCTGATATGTGATGACAAGCTGAAAGAGTGGGGATTGTTCAGTATGGAGAGGAAAAAAAACCTGAGGGAATCTTATCAATATGTCCAAAAACTTAATAGGCTGGAATGATTAAGACAGAAACAGATTTCACATTTAGTAAATGAAAAAACTGATGTACAGGAAATCCCATTAAGCTTAAGAAAAAGCTTTCTTACTGCTGTGGTGGTCAAACACTGGCCCAGTTTTCCCAGAGAGGTTGTGTTTTTTACTGTGAGGGTGGTGAGACTCTGGAACAGGTTGCCCAGAGAGGTTGTGGATGCCCCTTCCCTGGAAGTGTTTAAGGCCAGGTTGGATGAGGCATTGAGCAGCCTGTTCTAGTGGGAGGTGTCCCTGCCCATGGCAGGGGGGGTGGAACTTGATGATCATTAAGGTCCCTTCCAACCCAAACCATTCTATGAGGTCTCCACTTCGGAGAAGGAGTGCTGAATATAAGATCTCCAGAATGATCTTGCTATACTGTGGTATAAACCTCATACTACATGAAGAGCTAATTTTCATTGTTTTCAACAGTTTGTTTAGCTATGTCTTCATACATATAGTTCAGTCAGGCTAAGATGAGATCTGATGATCCCTAGAGATTTCTTTTGGGATTTTTTCCCCCTTGATTTTATAGTTTGCTTGTGTGGAGAGAGCAGCAAAATTAAAATATTTTAGTTGTGTTCTTTGAAAAAATGAGGATGTTACTGACCATTCTTGTTTTCAAATGGGATTAGTACCTAACTTCAAGTAACATCGTGATTCAGTATATAAGTAAAACTCACACTGATAATTCCAATTTGCCAAGACACTCAAGAATTTCCACAAAAATAGCAATGTATGCCCTAACCAAGAGAGCTGTTACTGTGCTGTCAATTTGATGATGCAAATACAAAACCAGTGGTAATGCCCATGTTTCTAACTGTCCATTGTATCTTTGTTGCAGAGCTGTTGTGCAAACAGCGGTACAGACTTTCTCTTTTTCTCATGCATTACTTTAAAGCTATGTGACATTGCTGTCACAGCAACACAAAGGAAATGAAGTTGCTGATATGGCCTTCTCTACTTCAGCTAGACAATAGAGAAGTTTCTATACCTGTTAAACTTTCTTTTCTCCTTCATGTGAAATGGAAAACATAAATTATTTATTTATTTCACAGTTTATACTCTAAGACCAGTATACACTGCAGGAATAGTATGACAAGTGAAACAAAAAGTGGTTCTTAATCAGCTACATCCAAAAAATTCAAATAAAATTCAACAAACCTCTATAATTTTCTTAGAGAAAACCCATAATTATAATTACAGGTTTGATAATATTTTTTGGGTTTTGTTTAAAAATTTCTTTACAGAAAAATTTACAGAAAATCTGGAAATTGAATTACTGAGTTGATAAAAAAATCAAGTTTCTCAGTGTGAAAATGTGTTTATGCTTAGTTTGAGTCTTTTAAATTTTTTTTAAGACCTGCCTTAATTGTACCTCCCCCAAAACAATCTGAAAATCCAAAATATTTACAAGGTTTCAAAATATAGGCATTAACACAGTTTTTCTGAAATTTTATCTGTTCCACATATTCTGGAGAAGTGCAGTGCAGTTGACATTCTTACTAATTATACTGCCACTAAAAAGCCAGAATGTCAACTGTGTTGAACAACAATCCAGCTTTTTTCCAGTGCAGTCAAAGAAACAGAATCTCAGGCACAGTAACACGAAAAAGTGAATCACAGAGAACCTGGTATACTCTAGCTTCAAGAGTTTCTAAAGGTCTTGGACTTAAGCATTTAAATTATCTTCATGAAATGATACTTCTTGAGATTTTAAGTCTTGTCTTAAGATTTATTTCTACAATTCAGGCCTCTCTAAAAGACAGCTGAAAATTGAAGTTACAAACTAGAAAATTTGCTCTATTTTACCTCATACCAGGACACAACCTCATGAAGATGCTATGTTCAAGACTAAATGAGAAGACTCAGATTTCTAGGTAGGAACTAAAAGATGTGGAAGCAATACATTCCAAGCCATTGGGTGATCCCAGTATTTTTTTTTTACCATGTCAGTGACAACTGCATTTCCAGATATGTGAAAAGTAAAGACTATTGAGTAGTGTTAAAATTAAACTCCTAAGAAGAAAAAAAACTTTGTCCTGAAAGGCAGAAACATGGTTATACCTAATGTTTATTGCAAAGCCTTTAATGTTTCCACAATTGCTATTCTATGCAGAATGTTCTTGAAAATATGTGGTTGCACCAACTGTGACATTTTATCATCTGTTCTGCACATTTATTATTATTTGTAGATATCAAACTGTGCTGTGAAATATGTATAGAAGAGCCTAAGGTTAAGCAATTTATACAGAATTACAATCTTTGAACAGGAGCCCCAGTAAAAAATACAAGGATATGCACAAACATACACAATATATGGACAAACCCAAAATACATACTATGGGAAAAAGAGAATACCAGAATGACCAACAATGCTGTTTGTACTTATAGACCTTGACAACAAAAAAACAGTGTCACAAAACTGAAAGACAATGGCCATACAGCATTGGAACAGCATTCATAGAAAATCAGATGATATTGTGAATTCTGGAAAAAGGAAGATATTTCACTGTACTGAAATGTAGATCTGTTTTGTGGAATTCTAGGGATTTTTTGAATATGAATGTCCATGAATTGAGAAAAAACAAAGGATTTAACATATATAAGTATGCTAAATATAAAAGAGAAGTAGAAACAATCAAAAGTGTCCAAGAATAAAGCAAAGAGAGATGTGCAGTGCCACGTAAGGTGCCAGAGGAGGTTGATTGCTGGTTGCAGCAAGAGAAGAGGTATCAATAAATTGTGTGACAACTGTGTGATAATGTCTTATTTATACTACTACATCTCTAACACCTCTGCCAGCTACAAATCAAGTAGGATTGACACCGTTCAAAAATTGGATGAAGTCCTTTCTTAGGGAAAAAAAAAAAGAAAAAAAAAGAAGAAGAAATGTAATAAGTTAAAAGAGTTCAAAAATACTTTCATTAAAACTTTTGAACAGGGAGTCCTGAAGTTCAATAGTTTCAATGTGTTTTGGATCTTCTGAAGGGAAAAGATATTCTTTAAAATTTTACTATAAGTACCCTCATCTGGAGAATGGATAGCCAAAGTCTAGATCTTGAACTGTTCAGTCAAAACCAGCATTATCAGTAGATTTAACAAGAAAATTAGGGACATGAATATATATGATGTCAAAACAATGCGCCAGCAGATATGAAGGCCGCTTCATTCTTTACTAGCTGCAGTTACCAGTAAAATTTAAGTTTAACCACCTGAAAAGTTCATCATCATAGTCTATTTTGTAGTCTTTAAATTATCATGATGTAACAGTGTAACAAATAGTCACATATTGAGTTCCAATAAATACAGCTATTTCAGAATTCCTTATGAACTGCCTTATCTTACATCCACTGAGGCATCACACAGAGGGGAAAAAAAGGTAGATGGCTTTATGAATGTCACCCTTAGTACATCAAAGACATGCTCTAAATCTGTTCAGATTACTTGTTCAGCACTTCAAATACCAGGCACAATGCCTTAGTTTATAATCAGTTTTATCAACTATTTTGTAGTCAGCTAGGAATCTTACAGAGCAGCCCTATTATAAGTTTCGCTATCATTTCTGCTAAATATGCTCCCTTTTGCCCATATAAGTAGAATATTTGACTTTATCTTAGTATTGTGAGAAATGCAAAGCAATTTGCAAGGAGAGCAAAAATATTTAAATCATGACAGGCATTCAGATAGCATGAGTTTTCTTTTAAAAACTGAAAAACTGTTTTTTTCCATCCAGGAGATATGTTTTTGACAATGTTACAAAGGAAGATTAATTGTGCTCTTAAACCTAAACTTGGTAAAATAGGATGATACTTTAATGTAAGAAATTTGTCAATCAGGAGAACTAATATTTAGAGGGGTTTTTTGATTTTTATTTTCCTGTCTAATAGTAATCTGCTAATAAGGAACTAGACCAGATATAGCACAGGAAATCTACCAAAAAATAAACTCAAATACTGTGTATCTAATAGCAATAATTAATTCTTTTATTTCAGTAGATTTTTTGCAACATTTTTTCTTTCATACATTATCATCCTAAAAGAAACTTACTTAGATTTTAATATTCAAAAACACATTAAAATCAAGCATTGTTTGAAGCAGAATAAAACTGTTTTTATTGAACAGACTCAAATAAAGGAAACTGAAAAGAAATTTACCTTCTTTCTTTGTTTGTCTTTCCTGGATAAAGCTCTCCTTTTTCCTTAGGTCTGAACTCAGAAACTCTTAGGGTTTTACTGTACTACAGAAAAGACCCTCCTAGCTTGTCCCCCAGGAAGATTAATGAAGATTTCCTTTTCTTTTGGTTTTCTTTTTTTCCCCTGGTCACCTGAACGAAATGTGTCCTGTTTGCTCTCTGCTCCTATGCCCAGTTTAACTTTACTTGTGTGATTTCACAACACTTTCATCCCATCTGACTTTCCAGATTTCTCCAAATTATTCATGACAGTTTGGCTTCAGAAAAATAGCATCAGTCTTCAGAAAAATAGTAGTCCCATGTTCCCACTATGCAGTTTCACTTAATTCAGAAAGTACTATGCAAGACTAAGGTAAACAGGTGGTTGGTTTTTTGCTGCTCAACCTCTTCTTTGAGCAGAATGCAATATAAGAACAAAAACAAACAAACCAAAACCCAACTCAAAACCAAACTGTTTCCTAGAATGAAGAATAGTCAGTTGATCTCCGCATTTCACATCCTAAAGTCTTTCTAAAACCCTGAGTAAAATCTCTTTTAAAAATAAAAACATTTAAAAAAAAAAGAATATCCCAAACAAAATCAAATCAAAGACCTTTAAAGTAAAAGAAATGTGAACTGTCACAGATGAAGTTTTAATCCCTTTAAATATTTATACTTTCTTTTGAAGATTTTGACTTATTTGAAACCTGATCATGCCATCACTTAGTTCATTATGGTGTAAATCACTCCATCATTCCCACAAAAAACCCTTTTAAGTCTAACAAATGTGCAGATGGCAAAATGAAGTCCCTCTATCTGTAGACATGCTATTAAGCACTCTAGTATCACATTGACATCAAGATGACAAGATGACAGCTTGGTGTTTAATGTGATTTTTTCCTATTGTTTTCAAGATGTTAGAAACACTTCTACTCTATGTTGGAATCAGATATAACAATGGATTTTAGACTCTCACATTAGAATATTTTATTATTTTTTACAGACAAAGAACTGTCTTTGAAATGTTTCCTGTCATTCAATTATGGCAGCTGCACAGAAAGATGTTACATGAGAATTTTGGCTGGATCTCCTGGCTGATGCAGTTAGGGAATAAAACAGTACCAAAAAATTAAGTAGGAAGAGAATGATTTAATTATTTATTTTGTATGTCTGGTTAGGTTAAAGGCTGATCATGTGCATAGATTTAGGTGTTCTGATAAAATATTTACATATTGATGAAGTTTTCAAAATCTTGCTCAGCTACTCTAAGCCTAAAAGATTCCTATGTAAAAACACATTTCTAAAGTATTCCAGAAATTCAAAATTACTTGTGACCCAAATTGAACCCAAGGTGTTTCTCAAACCAGTGATATCTACAGATGTCCTGTCACAAGGCCTTTTCTGACTGTTCAGGAAGCAATGTCCAGCTTGTTTCTTCAGGACTTCAGGAAAAAGCTAGATGAAAAATACATATGTCCTGATGTAAAAAAATAATCAGTAGCTTAATACAGGATAAAATTCTGTTCATATTCCCCACTCCGTCAAGTTTAGCAGGAACTTGTATCTTGGGGTGGCAGGATTTACAAAACAGAATGATCAAGGGACCACTCTCTGTCCCTAGGGCAAGCTTGACATTGTGTTGGTCAACTCTTGACATCTGAGATGCAATGGGAAAGGATTTTTTCCTTTTTCCTTCTCCCAGAAAACTATTATTGGATGGTAGGTTGCTTACTGGAAAAAGACCTCTTCCCTAGTTAAAAAAGCTTTATTTGCAAGAGCTAACTGTTAAAGCTTGTGTATTTGTGACTTACTGTGCAAAACTAAATTTTTGGACTCTCAAGTGAATGTCAGATACTCACTAGCTGCCTTTGGTATGGGTTAGTTGGGAACTTAGATTAAAAGGAAGTGACATACCATGGATCATCCCTTTAGTAAAAAAGACAGAAGACAAAATCAGAAATTACAAAGCTGATCACAAATTTGTTTCTGCAGTCTATTTCAACTGGGAAAACCAGGGACTTGATGTTCCAGAAAGTGTTGCAAAAAATAAAGTTTTCTGAAATGGCCATGGAAAGAAGAAAGGGTTCCAAAAATAGGAAAGATCCTATCTGGAATAAAACTCTGAGAAGTTAAGAAATACCTGACCTTGGCTGATGACACCCAAGAGTGGTAACTGCTAGCAGCTGCATAGAAGAAAGTGAAACAGCTTTCTGTTTGACCTTCTCAGAGAAGCAATTATGTCCCTACAGGGAAGAGAAGTCCACTTGTANAAGAGAAGTCAACTTGTATTGAACTACTTTATGATTTTTAAGGTCTTTTCTAACCTGAGTGATTCTGTAATTCTCTGAAGTTTATGCTGCAGGAAAAGCAGTGAGATAATTAAGCAGAGTAAAAGCTCAAATCTCATTGGTTTATTTTCTATAATAAATTTGCTCGATTGAGACTCATCACATCCCTTCTGTCTTCTATATACTTCTCTGAATCATAACTTTGTTATTTAATCTTTCCTCTGCTGTCACAAATATTTTTAAAAATATTTAAAAACATACACAAGTATGTAAATATTGGAAAGGTGCAAGATATATGTTAGTGTACCTAAAATTTTAATAAATAANTGATTTTTAAGGTCTTTTCTAACCTGAGTGATTCTGTAATTCTCTGAAGTTTATGCTGTAGGAAAAGCAGTGAGATAATTAAGCAGAGTAAAAGCTCTAATCTCATTGGTTTATTTGAGACTCATCACATCCCTTCTGTCTTCTATATACTTCTCTGAATCATAACTTTGTTATTTAATCTTTCCTCTGCTGTCACAAATATTTTTAAAAATATTTAAAAACATACACAAGTATGTAAATATTGGAAAGGTGCAAGATATATGTTAGTGTACCTAAAATTTTAATAAATAATGTTTATACAGATTGTGTCTATATTCTTTGAATTGGCAATAGGTGTTGCTTCTGGGACAAGGTGGTAGAAGAGTTATTTGTCCTCTCTCTGTCCTCTGACACCAAGCATCTGAGAAATTATTCACTTCTCATTCCTGCTTAGGGAGAAGATTTTTGTGAAATTTCTAAACAGGAGCAAGTCTTCACTCCTGTTTTTAAATCACCCATTTTTGTCTGTTCCCCAGAACACCACAACTGGGATGTCTGTAACTTACATGGACTCAATGAATAAGTCATCTCAAAAACTGCTCAGCCTCCTCTGGTTCTCTCCATATAATTGAAAAGTCTCATGTCTGACTTGCTGCTTATCATTTAGGGACTAGATACTAGTTTTGTTCCCCTTAGTACAGTTCATGATATGGGAAAATTACTAAAGAGCAGTTATGTCTTGAATGGAGTGGAATTAACTCATATCAGGATCTTCCCCTTTCATCCATCAACAATTTTCTTCATAGAAAATTTCTCTTAAACACATGGTAGAAGCATTATTAATTTCATTTTGATTGAGATGGTAATTAAAATTAAGCCAAAGTATTTTTTTTCTTAGAAATATTTTCTTGGTTCAAAATAGGTTGCTGTTTTCAGCAAGATTTCATTCTGACCCATTGAGAAAAGGCAGTGGTAGTAATGAAATAGCCATCCCACATCTCCAGCAACATCACTACAGAATTTTTTGAAGGTACTGTCTTTTCTTGACACTTCACAGGAAACTGCTGAGAAGAACCACTCATTTACTAATGTGACTGAAAAGTACTGTCACGCCAAATCAGCAGAGCCATTTAATAAAAATGGGCTCTTCGGTAGAGCAAGTGAAGCTGTCAAAGCAGTGACCAGAAAGAGAAGAGAGAGAGTGAACTAGGTAAGATGAGCTGTTAGAAACTTCAGCTGTGTTTTGCCAAGTTGTCTGACACAAGATGAGATCTGCCCTGCTCAATAATTTCCTTCACCAGCTTCAGCTACAAGAAAACTTCTTTACATTTCTTCATGTGCCATGTACTGGCTACTAAGTTGAAAGGTTTTGTTCCTGCCGTTTTAAACTATGTCATTAATACTGAAGTATTTTTAGACATGCTATCACTGCAAGATAAAGTTCAAGGAATAGCTTTTTGTTTTTGTGTCTTTATCATTTCCCTTCGGAAACTGGTGTTCCACCTTCAAGTTCCCAGAGAATTACTCTCATTTTTATCTTTAAATCATAAATAACTGGTTCCAAATCTAAACTTCTTCCACAATTGTTTACTATAAGGTCTAGTATTATAAAAGATAACAAGATAATAAAAATGAACAAAAGTATACAGATTTATCAGATGAAGCTGATGATTTTCTTTGGTTTTCAGGAGAGCAGAAAATTCCCATTGCCAAAAATAGGTGTTCACAAAGGAGACAGAGAGTCATGGAGATGTTGACTTTATTCATGTAGGGAATGAAGGGAGATACTCCTGTGGGCCATCTCAAATTGTTGGTGCACACAGCCTTCTTTATATTCTGATTTCCTGGCTGTAAATAACCCCCTTTTCTCCATTTGCTGAGGCACTTCAAAGGTACAGGGTCCCCAATCCATCTGACATACACTTCCTTCACTGATCCATCCAAGAGCATTCTGCTCTTTCACTTGAGTGAAATCCAAATCCAGGAATACAGCTGCCTCACCAACACTGCATGTTTCAGTGAATCGTTCACTCACCAACACATTGTATGGCTTAATAAGTAATGCTAATATACTTCTAACAGAATCCTTGTATTCTACAGCTGAAGAAATTAATTTTCAGAACAGTGAGACCTAACACAAAGCAAAGCATCCAAAGTCTGTTCACTAAAACATTATTCAATCTTTCTTCTGAAAAATCTGGTTCAGAACACTGTGTAGATACTGTTAGAAAACTTGTTTTCGGTCAAATTCCAATAATTAATGTAATGACTTAATTTTTATTGCAGCAACAGAATAAGCTGATTTTTTCTGTGATAAACAGCAAGAATCTTAGGGGAAGGAAGGCTTCAAAAATGAGCCTTTTCTCTGCACTGAGCTCCAGTTCCACACAAGTAATTTCATTAGCTTCCAGAGTTACATTATTATGAAATCTAAAAAAAAAATAGACTTTATTCATACACTTTATTTAGAAATTTATAATAATAGAATAACTTAGATTTCAGGTTTTCTGAAAAAAAAGCAGATAATTTGTTTGTACTGGTGTTAGAGCTAAATTAGTGATCAAAACCACTAATGTGACCAAAAATAGCCAGACAGCAGAGAATGAATAAATTTTTTTTAACAGAGAATTTTCCATCACATTCTATCATTCTATCTTCCTGGAAAATCTGGCTCCCACATGCAAAATTGATAGCCATTTTTGTAGGTGATAAAATGTCCTCTAACCTCTCCAAGGTTGTATGCATAATTGAAAGTAAAGAGTCTACTTAGCCAGCTTTGTGGCAATCTTATCAGAAGCAACAAGAAGAGTCAGCTATGAAGTATAAGAAGAAAGAAAGAAAAAAAAAAACACTACTGTTCTCAGTATCTTAAAGCTTGTCTTTTACTTTTGTATCAGAAAATAAAAACATTTCAGGCAGCATTAGTATTCCCACTCAGAAGTTTTCTGGGTTTCCTGGTTGGAATGCTTTCTGCTGCTCTAAATTTATTTACATTCACATTAACATCTTAAAAAATCTCAGTAGAAATTTATGAAGAATACAGCAGAGCTTTTACAAGTACAGATCAGTCCACAGATTCTGACATCTCAAATGTCTATCCTCTCTCATTTGTAATCCAGTCTTTTTTCACATTTTTCAGCCATGATTTATAAAGACATTAGTGTTTCCTCATTTAAGATCCTACTTCTCATATCACTTATTTCTGCTAAAATACCTACAAGTTCTGAATCTTTAAAAAATGTTAAAAGTAATAAAACTGAAATGACTTTTCTAGCTTTTTATCTGTTTTATGGCTTGTAATTTTCAGTGTGTTTGCATGAATCTCATCCTCTTTCATTATTTTCACAGCAGGATATTCTGAATGAGTCGGTTTGATATTTGGCTGATTGTCTTTAATCTGTCTCCAGTTGCCTCTCATATCTTCCTTCCTTTGATACACTGTATGTTGATAATCCTTAATAATCAACATATTCCTTTTGCATTCCATAATAGTCCCAAGACTTTGATCCCCTGTATTTTCCACAGTGTAAGAGGGCACACAGAGAAGTACTAATTTCTGTCAAAAAAATGACTTTTTAAAAAAAGTGATACTGATTAAACATGTTAGCATAGTCCTTGAAATTACTATCCTGCTACTTAATAGGTGATGACAAAGGTCAGAAAAGATGGACTAAGACTTTTCAATGTGTGATAAAACTAGGTTATCTGATTGGGCTTTGTATCTACACAACTAATGCTCTGTGCTGTTAGTCAAAAACTTGTAGTCCAATTGCACATTTTACTATTGCTTGGAATGCAAATTTGGATTCCCTAAAAAAAGTCTTTAAATATTGATCATGTTTCCTTCTTATCCAGTTACCTCTAGAATCCAGTCCTTCTTTTGTGTGTTATAGATTAGCTGATATGAGGTGATGTAGCATGTAGATGCAAAAATAAGTAAAACTTTTTTAAAAAAATGAATCTTGTAAATACTCTGAGTCACTCTTTCTGTTTGCCATTTCAATCAGTGCTCCATATTCTTAACTAAAAATGTTAGTTGCCAGTCTGGAAAAGATTGATTTCCATAAGTTGATTATTTTTTGAATGATAAAAATAATCATTCCCCTTTCCTTCTTCTGAGTTCATATTTCATTTCCAAGACAAGCCACATATTGCAGCTGACAACACAAAAGTGTGCAAAGGAAATTGCATATAATTTAAAATTGCATATTTAAGTTTTAATTTCTTGAAAATTACTTATGAAATAACTGTGATAAATTCCATAATTTTTCTCTAACTAGTGAAGACATTTCCTATAATGCTATCAGGCTAATTTAGTTTGTGGACATAGGTGAAGAATAGAAATTCTTTAAAATGTCTTCAGTCATGTATAAATTTCTATTTTTTGCAGTTAAGATACAGCATCTTATTTTGATCATATGTCAAAATATTGCTATGTTGCAAATAAAAAGTATGGTCAAGATTGAAGTGGGATATTTTTCTTTGAGTTAATGTAACCATTCATATTTAAAAATGCATATATATATGTATACACAGCCACACACATGTATTCATAGATAAGTAGATTTTCTCATTTGATGTCTGATGCTACGTGACAGACACCAATCAATTTAAAAGAACTGTATTGAATCACCATTTAAAGTAAAAGTGGTTCTGATCTAGTAGATAGTCACAGATAAGAAGGCATTTAGAACTTTGTGTGACCTTTAATAATGTCTCTATCAAGACAAAGAGATATGCACTCTATGCTTAATTTATGTACTATACACCTGTGTTTGGAATAGTGTGTTCCCCTTAAAATAAAATTTATTTTGTTTACAGATGAATAGTGAAGCATCTGAGAAAAGTCATCACTGGCTGTATAGTTATTGAAGGCATAATTGTTGCATGTAATGTAGGATAATAAATACTTGAATTTTTTTCATCTTCTTTTCCCATTTATTACTACTTATTTAATTTTTCTTTTTTTTATACAAGAGAAAAATGCTGTATTATGAGCAAATAATGTGCCCAGGATTTCTCAGTACACTCAGTATCTTTGAAATTCTGGTGTTGTTCTTTACACTTTGTCTTTCTAAGAACAATGGATAGATAAGGTTTAATTCCACCTGCCTTTTAAATGCTATCTAAAATTTTGCTTTTTTCCTTTTTCTTCTACTCAGGAAGTTTCACTTCATTCATACCTATAACTTCACTCATGTCACTTTACAGTAATTTGCAAGAGATGGGAAACTCCAGAAGGCAATTCAGAAGAAGAGTCTAGTGTTACATTTTCTTATACTATTGCTCAAAGAGCATCTTTCCAGATACTATGGTGACAGTTCTATGAAATCAGCTTCTAGCAGATAAAATTAACTTTTATGAAGACATCTGGTTTCACCTGTGGCTTTGTCTTCACTCAATTCCTTTTCCCTGTGAGTTCCCTTCTACTGCAGGTCAGGTGAAATTCCACCTGTCCTTTAAAAGCTGTCCAAAACTTTCAGTACCCTCCTCTACTACTTGTAAAATTTTAAATCAAATAAAGCCAAAAAAGTACTTCAAACAACACTCGTCTTTCTGTCTCTGCTTGCAGAGATGAGGGAGAATTGAAATTGCTTCCTGCTTCTCTTGTATCTGATGACCAGAACATGTAACATAATGAATGCAATTTTTTTTTTTTTCAAAAATAAAAACCAAAAAATCTTATCTTTCTTTGGGAACATAGAAGGTCAGTGTCTTTCAGACTGATTTTTACTGATGAACTGAGAAATATTTGATTTCTGCCTTATTTGCACATAATTACTTTCTTTGAAGGTCGCTCTCTCCTTTGATGCTGTGTCTCCTAAATCATTAACCTTTGCTAATGGTCTTCTGGGGCACTCTTCAGATCATTGTTTTCCATATGCTTTCACTTGCCTGATTTCAAAGAGTATCATAGGAAAATATATATGAGAAGAGGGGGAAGAGGGGAACTGAAAACTAGAAAAGGAAAACTGAAAAAAGAGAAGGATCACAGGACCTAGCAATCTATGCTTGCAGCCTAGATAGGCAGCTGTAGAAATGTGGCTTGCAGGTCAAGGGAGGTGATTCTGCCCCTCTGTTCTGCTTTCATGAGATGCCACCTGGTGTACTGCATCCATCTCTGGGGTTCCCAATATAAGATGGGCATGGAGCAGACCCAGAGGGGGGCCACAAGAATGATCATCGGGCTACACCACTTCTCCTATGAAAACAGGAAGAGAGAGGACAATGGGTATCAGTTTTAAAATGAAAGATATACATTAGATATTCAGAAGGAATTCTGTACTGCCAGGATGGTGAGACATTGGAACTGGCTGCCTATAGAAGTTGTGGATATCCCATCCCGAGAAGAGATAAAGACCAAGTTTGATGGGGTTTTGAATGATTCAGTACAGTTAAAGGTGTCCCTGCCTAGGGGGTTGGAACTAGACTATTTTTAAGAGGCCTTCTAACACATACTATACTGTAATGCTATGAAATCATAAGTGTGTTTCCAGCATACTTTGCTATTTTGCTAACTTTGAGTTTATATTCCACTGGAAGCTAATCACCAAGGTAAAGAGGCTGACCTAGAGGTCAACCTGTGCAGTCTGACTGGGCTGACAATCAAACTGCACACACTTAACCCCTACTCAAGCATCCTGGTTGTGTCCATAACACTTGGCTTTGAATCCTTTCAATTTCATGGTAACTGAAATAACAGGACTGTGTTTCTTTCACTTGTAAAGAACAGTATGACAAAATATAGAAGAGTTAAGATATTCAAAGTCTGCTATAATCTTGCAGAACAGTATCAGAAGGTTTCATGGGCCCAAAATCCAACTAAGCCTCATCCATATTTCACAACAGCAGCTGGGGTAGATCATTCGCAGAACCAAGAACAAGTTTCAGGTGAAAAATGCTGACTTCAGAGGAGTGACCTCATTTATGCAGCATGCAGGGTAAGGGTAACGAGATCCAGGAATAAACTAATTGGTGAGCTGTTAATTAGTGTGAAATACCTACTGAGGAATAGGTTAAATAAACACTTGTAAAAATAAGGCAGATAAAAGATATAAATGGAAGATTTTTGAAAACAGTAGAAAATTTTAAAGAAATTACATTAAATTCAATTTTAAGTAGTTCAGAATGTTCTTTCAAATGTTTCATTTTATTCCACTGAATTTATTTCACAGTAGACTTAAAACCTTAAGAGAATCATTCTTTATGTTACTTAGGAACATTAATAAAAAATAAATGTGGGGAAAATATGTTTAGCTTTAATCCCAAAGGAATGCTACAGGAATGCCATTATAATACTCTAGGAAGCTGTATTGTTCAGCATGTTCCTTTGGTTTAATCTTTATTTTTTTAAGCTCAAGTTTTAACATTTATGTTTACAATTCTAATTTTTGAAAACTCAGGTTGCAAATAAATAGTTTATTTCTAATAAAAATGCAGTGTAATAGAAATCTTTTGTTTTGATCTAGAAGGGCTTTATGCAATGACTGCAGTTAAGTTTATTAATTGATTTTAGTTCAACAATACTGCCAGAAACTAATATTTCATTTTTACTGAAAATGGATAATAGTATATTCTGTAAAATCTGAAGTTGTATTTATTAAAAAAATGTTTAAAAAATCCAAAGCCAAACCAAACCAAATAGAACCAAAAAAAACCCCCAAACAAAAAAAAACCCCTTGGCTACTCCAAATCAAAATAATTTTCTTGGGACCATGTTTCCCTTCAGAATTTCTAAATATTATCAGGTATGGAGAATTTTTGCCATCCATTTTCACTCCATTTTCCTGAAGATAATTTATTATTTAACCATTTGTTCCACTGTCCCGTAGTATCTATCATCTTTCTGCCTCTGAATTATGAATTTAAAAGATTTCATGCAATTGGAAAGTCATTTAGGTAACATGACAAATGGAATTTGTACTTCTTGTTCTTCATGCATAATCACAGGCAAGTGAGAAAGTATAAACACACTTGGACTACTTAATTCACAGAAGATATACTAATGCATATGTAAGATTGATGAGTATATGCAATGCAATCTAACATGGACCCATTGTTTTCTGGATGCAGGACTGCCACCTTTTGGTTAAATTTCTCACTGCTACTCGCAAGCTCTCTTCTTGCTGGAGGTACTCCACCACTCCAGTATCTGCTGTAAAAGTACCAAGGTGAGACATATGCAATCCAGGAGACTCCTGGAGCTCACAGAAGATAATTTCTGGAACCAGGTAGTAGACAGTCCCAGTAGAAGAGATGCATTGCTGGATCTTACGGTCACTAATGCAAGTGAGATAATTGATTACATCAAGATTGGAGGTAGATGGTACCCTGAGCAGGTCCTCAGCACCAGAAAGACAAGTATTTGCTGGAGCAGGTCTGGAGGAAGACCACAAAGATGCTCAGAAGAATGGAACAACTAACCTATGAGGACAGGCTCTCAGCCTGGAGAAGAAAGAATCTGAGGAGGTCTTATATCAGCCTTCCAGTACTAAAGGCAGGAAAAGTGACAGGAAAGATGTGGACAACCCTTTCTTTCAGGGCTTTTTGCAATAGACAAGGGAATATTGGCTTTCAACTAAAAGAAAGTAAATTTAGCCAACGCATACATTAAGAAATTTTTACAATGATGGCATTGAAAAACTGGAACAGGTTGCCCAAAGATGTGGTACATGGACAATCTCTGGAAGCCCTGGGAGCACTCAGGGTCAGGTTGGATGGGACACTGAGCAGCCTGGTCTAGTTGAAGATGTCCCTGCTCATTGCAGAGGAGGTTGGACTTGATGATCTTTAAATATTACTTCCAATGCAAATTATTCTATGATTCTAGGTACAGGTAATCACATTAAAAAAATTAAGCATTAAAAATTTCATTAGATTCAAAGCTTAAACATGCTAAATAAAACAGAGAATTTTAGGAGTGTTTATACACTTACATGATTTTTAGAGTAAGAGGGTCCAGTTTTTCTGTGTGTTGTTTATGCTATTTAGCAGACAAAGCCTATATCTGAGGTCTGGTTCTATGAAACTATCATATACACCACACTAGATTTTGGAAGTGCTCATGCTTGGTCTTATGCCAGATTAAGGGCAAATGATATGCATTCCTGGACATCTCAAGTGCTACTGGACTCATCCTTAGGCATTATATGTAATGTAAATGCCTGGGTGTATCTATTGCTGTATTTGATTCGACCCCTTATTTCCTGTTGAATTTGAAGTCTGTTCTTATCACAGATTTCTGTACATATATGTAGATCCAAAAACTTGTATAAAGAAAAAAGCCCCAGTGCTACATTTTGCCTTCTTACTATCTTAGCAGAACTGCCTAGAGTAATAGAAAGAATACTCACTAGTACATTTACCACTATCATCAACAAAAGCCTTTTGATTTCTATACCTTTTCTTTGATATTGCACTCATATAATGTCCCTCTGGGTCCAGAGGGCAACAGCTCCCAATATCAAGCAATATATGGTAATATGAGGTTACAATGGAGTCACACCAGCATGCCAGAGTCTTTGCCAGAAGTTTGGTGCCTGTGGCTCCCTCAAACCAGGAAAATGATTAGGGGTCCTTGTGTAGGTTCAAAGAAAGTGAAAAATTCGGTCCCACTGCAATGTAACACTGAAAAAGGGACCAATATGTAAAAAACAACATACTAAATAACACTCTAAACTACTATATCTTACACTGGAATTCCATTATAATTATTCGAGATGAGACATAAAAGAATGATAATTCATCAAGGCAATGTAAAAGAAAGAAATCATGATCCAGGATAATTGTCTCTCAAGAGTAAGAGACGTAGTATTTGCAATATTAAACACAAGTACCTAGCTCATGAGAAAGAAAGTATAATATTTAAATTTAAGGAACTGTTTCAAGTGAGAATCCTGCAACACCACAGACAGAATATATATTTTTAGATATACGTTCTAATTCAGCCAGACATTTCATCCAACTGCACAGTGGTTTTATTAACATGAATTATTTTAACTGTATTTTGATGTCTTTAGAATTGATTTTCTTCAGACTATTTTTTCCCTTATATTTTGGTTACTCTGTGTACTGTATGTTAAAATTTTCAAGGATAATACAGAAAAAATGGGTTAGCATTTATAATCAAGTCTTTCTACAAAAGACACTTTGCTGTTTTTAAAAAAGCTGTAAAGAATATCACTTGTAGTAGGACCTTTAGCACATGAGGAAGTTAAAATATTGCTATTTGCAGGAAATGTTACTAATTTGATACAGTATATACACTTGAATTTTACTGACATCATGTTTTTTGAGATTCTGAGATGTCATTTTAAGAAAAATTTTGCCACATCATATTTTCAGCCACCAAAAGTTTAATTTAATTTAATTTCGATATAGAATTTAAAGTGCAATGAGTGATACATCATAATTAAGAACCAATTTGATTCTAACTGTCTTAGGGTTTCACAAGCTAAAACATCTTTTGAATTTCTTTCTTTGCTTGAACTGTCCTTTTCCACAAGTTCATCAGGGTTACTCTACTCCAGAATTCTGGTCAAGACAGGGAGAATGAAGTTTTGTGTCAGGGTTATGGCCTTAACAACATTTAAAACAGCCTGGTTTGCTACTGCAGGAAGTGCGAAAACCCTTAACACATTTTGGACCCCCATGGGACTGTCAAATTATGATCTGACGTGCTATCTCCGTGCCAACTGAAGAACTAGATCTTGAAGTCATGACAGTTTCTTCTAACCGGCACTCACAAAAAAGTGTCCTTTGACACAGGAAGATATTTTGGTATTTTTTGTGACTGTATAATCATTCCCGCTGTGCTGCCTGTGTAATAAAAGTGTCTTCAAAAGATGTGTTCCATTATAATTTTCTCACAGAAACATCAATCAGCTCTGAAAAACTCAGCACAGAAAAATAAAAAAGCATAGTGAAATAAATCTCCAAGAAAAGCTTCCTGTTTTAATTGGTCATCTTATTATAAAATTCTCTGTGATCTGTGTCTAATCTGTGAACTTCCACTGATAGATGTATCATAGAGTTTCTAAAATAATGAATATGATAAATAGTGTGTCTTTTTGTTAATTGTCAATTTTATTTTGAACATGCATTTTTAAAAATACCTTAGCAAGAAACTAATGGAAAGAGGAGTTAGTATTTTTTATGCATACTACTTAGGGATTCCAATTGTGAATATATTTAATGTGATATTGATATGGGTGTAATTCCTTTGTCCAATCAGCATGAAAACTAATTGCAACAGAAACAATGGTCCTTTAGATTTGCCCAAAATTCATGACTCTGCTTCAGTAAAATAAACTATTGTGAATTTTGGTTAGAAACTTCTACTCTGGAAAGATTTCAAAGCTAAAAAAGAAATGCCAGAGGCTGGGCACTGCATAATGGGGCAGCTTTTACCTATGACCCACTTCTTGTGCACTATTGTTCTAGTTTGGGGTGAAGCAGAGCCAGCTTCGTGTTCAGTGAAAGATTCTCTTGCTCACACTTGTTGCTGTGGCAATTAGGGTCAGCTGACACGGTCGTTTACATCATGGAGGGGCTGTACCTGTGAGGAGGTGCAGGTCAGGAGACCCAAACTGACCAATAAGGTATTCCATTCCATCTGCCATGCTCAGTGTAAAAGCTGAGGGAACATAGGAGTCCGTTTAGTTCCTCTTCAAGGGTTTGACTTCTTCACTGGCTCTTATTTTTCCAATGACTAATATCTAAAAAAGACCCTGTGAGTCTGTCTACCTTTGATCCCTGTCAGCGTGTTGCAGAACTAGTTGCCACTCATCACTAAGTTCAATCTGGGACTTCCCAATAACTGCCAGTGGCATCTCCCTGGGAGCTTGATATACCATATATACATTATATCTATGTCATGATTTCCTTTTTCATTCAAGTCGTCCAATTTGTTCTAAACTCATGAATTTCCCTATCTCTCTCCTTACTCTCCTTGAAATGAGAGATGGAGGAGAGCATCTTTTGTCTTGTCATTGGCCAACTTGGACCAAAGCATAACACCTCTGCACAAGTAGAGCATGATTGTCAGATCACACAGCCTTTTCAGAGAACAGCAAGTGCATCAGTCACAGAGTAAATAACTTTGATTTTTAAATTTTTTTTTAGTAAGAAAAAAGAGAAAGTAAGATTTAAGAATAGGGTTATTTTTCAAATTTGGTAGTTGATCAGCTACAAAAAAGTTCTGTTCTAGATTTCATACTCTGAAAAGTACAAAGAACTGTAATCTTAAAAAATGGATAGAAAATATTATCTCCATAGAAGATTATTCGATAGTAAACTTCACTAGTAGATCTGTTGATTGAACAGTTTTAGAACATTCACGTGAATTGAGATTTTGGTCTGACTCTAATTTCTTCCCAGTACCAGGCTTCCACTAAAAAGCACTACATTTCAGTGTAACTGGTGTGCTTTATTACAGTAAAACTTTGAGTACAGCAAGTAGTCTTTTTGCAGTGCAGGAACAATGTAATTTAACAGAATATCATTAAAAGATTCCACTGTACTTTGCAGAACAAGTTTGTTTTAATCTGACACCTTATTTGAAGGGCAAAACTTGTGGGAAAATAACTTTACATGATGTTATTTGTGCAAAAATTAATATTAAGTGTTAATCTTCTGTTAAGAAAATCTATCACCTTTTGTTAGGGGGGAGGAGTGTGTTTGTGAGAAAAATACTTATCGATAATTGGATAAAGAACAAGGATAAAGACAGTGAAATACTTGACGGACAGTGCTCTAAGAAAGTTTTATTACTATGAGTCACTCTGTCTCACAGTTGCCTCTTTTATTAGCTGAAGAAAAAAATCATCTACCAGCTCTCCTTGTAGACTGCTAGCTGTTGCATTCCTACTCTGTGTCCCACTTTCTATTTATAGACTTGTCTGTGCTCCTTTCTCTTTCGTTCTCTCCTAGTTTAACTCACCCCTCCCTTCACAGGAGTAGATTCCCATGCATGTCCTAAGAAGTGCTTATGCACAATATTTTATGGGGTGGAACTTAGATCAGTGATGATCTGGGGATGTAACAAGGAAATATGGAGTATTTGCAAGTGAATAATGAAATGTGTGTTTTGACCCATTAACTACATATTAAGAGTTCCCATAGGAAATAATTTTTTACTCTGCAATAACAAATCTCATCTTTGAATGCTTTACCAAGGTAAGGTGTAAGTCACATACCCCTCCTCAGGACTATAGAAAGGAGAGTGTCATTAAATGACCTGGTGACCTAATGCTGAAAGCTGTGGACATGTTCCACTTTCCCACACATTCATCCATCCATTCATGTTCCCCTGTCTATTTTCCTCCCTGAAATGGCTCCTTCTTTAATCAAATGTTAGTGTAACATGTGGGGAGGACAGTGAAACTGAAAGCTCAGGAAAATGAGACCAGGGTGATCCCTGTGATTGGCAGCTCACCTTATCTTGTACTGTCAACCCTGAGCCATACTTTAGGAGGTGATCTCAATTGCAGAATCCCACATTATTTAAGATACTATAATTGGGTCACCCAACACTTACTCCGATTTCTTAGCTATAAATGAGAAAAAACTATATTGCTCAGATCCTGCTTCCAGGAGTATATAAACAATTTCTAGCTATATTTCTATGAATGCTTGATCCAACAGTAGGGGGATGATTTTATTTTATATTTGTGTCTCCCTGAGTACACTGGAGTTTTTACAGCATATTTAGGATATGATTTGTCTAAATATATAATTTATTTCTGGTTTGTTTGTGCAGTTTTTTATGTTGTCTCTGTAAAGTTTTGTTCTTATTTGTTAGCTTTAAAGAAATTGGAAATAATTATAGGAATAATTATACATAAGAGCCATAAATTTATTTAAAATAGACACAAATCTATACAGTTAGAGAAAATATGCAGTGTTGCTGTTCATTTTCATGTGAAACAGCTTCAGATATTCCAAGAAAAGCCTAGAGGTTGTCTCTTTGGTTTCACCCTTGTTTAGATGCAGTCCTACCTTAACACTGAATGCTTTAGAAATGAAATAAAATATATTTGCCAAAAATGCATGACAAGCTAGAAGATAACAGTCAACCTTCTGAGCACCTTCTGGAATTTTGTTTTTAAAACCTTGGAAGAAGGGAAATAAATTCAACAGAAGGAACTGTTATACCTAGCAGAAATCTTTTCTGTGCTCTGGATGTTGCCAGAGAACTGAGATGAGTTCTGCATTCACAAATGAAACATGACACAATCTTGTTTTGCATGGGCTTGCTCTCTGTAATGAAAGTTTTACATAGCTTGGCTTCATGAAGTAAAATGTTGATTGAAAATATTTGTGACAGTTGTGGATAGTTAACAAAGTTACTATTGAAGTACTATTCAATGAAATGTTGCTATTTTAACTGCTAGGTACTGAATTGGTCTGTGTATACACGACTTTTGATTCACTATACTGTCTGTGTGTGAGCTTGCATTCGTTTAAATGAGTCACTTCTCCTATCTGACACCTTTTTTACCCAGTAGCAACAGCAGAGTTGTTTACAGGAACGAAGCTAAATGTGAACTTATATCCCTATATACTGAGATGGTAAAAAATCTGTTTTACCTATCGGAATTTTCAGTGCATGAAAAAATTTAAAATTAATTAATCCCTGTGAAATAATCAGTAATAAAGTAGAAAAAATACCTTCTGAGTGAAGAAAAGTGTTGTTATAATATTTGTTGTGAAGTTTCAAGGTGTACCAATGATTTTTAAAACTGTAGATTGAGAGACACTAGACCTAATACCACAGCTATGTGAGAGCTTTTCCTTTTCTTTTTATTAAAATTTATTGCTTTCTTGGGGCATTTTGTTGAGTCTTCACTTAAAATATGGCTAGTCAAATAAAAATAAAATATGGATGTTTCAATACACTATATTTACATTTATAAAATTGCTCTCAGTTTTTCATATAGATTTCTATAGCATTAAATGATCAACTTTGCAGAATTTTTTTGGCTTCATACATAATAGAGCTTTAGTCTATTCCCAATAAACATATTATGATTATTAAATTATTGTTGTATATTTCATAAGCTTTTCTACACAAAGCATTCCTTAAGAAAATATCCATAATTCAATCACACACATTTTGTAGGAGTAAAAACTTAAGAGTCTTACCTATCACATGAACATTGCATTTCCAACAGACAGGAATTGTTTAGGGTAGAAAACTTTTAGAATGAAATAACTACAGAAATTTTAAAAAGAAACTAGAGAGTACGAACTACTTTTGTGTACTGGACAAGGTTAAAAATCTGCCTGGAGTGCAGTTTAAAGCAGTTTAATATCCCAGTCGGTTAAATGTGCATAACTAATCTGACAGTGTAACAGGCTGTGCCATAAAGTATGTATACTAGTTGTAGGCTGGAAGATAATGGTTTGGAATCCTTCCCTACCTGTCATGGAGCATGTACCCATTCTAGCAGACTGCTTGTAATACACACAGTCACATATAAAACTATAAACACTTAGCTACAAAACTGGAATTAAAAAAATGGGAGAGCAAGATTTTTTTTTCTTTTTCTTCCCACTTCTCTAAAATATTTAAATATTTGAGTATTTAAATAAATAGAAACTTTAAAAAATATAAAATGCAATTAGTGGATGCTTAGTCTGAAATCAGAAGGTATTTTGTATTTCATACATCTGCAAAATGAAGATTGAAGTCCTGATTTATATTAATTTCAAAGATCTGATAACTCAAAGTGAAGATTCAGGCACATTTGGACTCTAAGGTGTGGAGTCAAAGAGTCATATCAAAGCTCTTTTTCAAGTAAGTGGAAAACATTTCCAGTTAGTGATTCATTCAGTTTTAAAGTAGATAAATGACATGAATTTCCCTGAGGATGGAGATGCACTGATTATGGCCAACCACTAGAATGTGAGCTTTGCCTTTGATACTTATTTTCTAGATACTGGAGTTAGATGGATTCCTACTTTTAGTCTTTTTTCTCCTGTAAAATCACAGAACAAGTAACATTAATATTAAAGTCTAAAACTGGAAACACCTTAACTCTTCTATACTATAAGTGTTGAGTATCCTTTTGCAAGCCACTGCGTATATTTTAAATACACAGTATTTCTTCCTTGTGTGCTTGTACCAAAGAGAATATAAGCTAAAAGCTGCAGTAAAAATATCATAGTAGAAAAATGAAATGAACAATCAAAAGAAACCCCAAATCTCATTGAAAAATACCAATACCAATACATAATTTTAAAATTGAAAAAAATATAAATTATTCAGTTAATGAGTTACAGAACCAGAACATATATCCTTATCATGTTAAATATACTTTACTAACAGTAGCCATAGTTGTGGTAAGCATCAATGTATAAGCATGGGAATAAAAATATTTAAGTTAACCAACAACTCAAGAACACATTATGTATTCCAGCTGTTTGAAATAAACACATCATTTCATTAAATCAGTGTTCCATGTGAAAAAAAAAGAGAACATAACAGAAGTAGTGTCATTTTAAGACTAGAACAGATCTTGACTGATCAGATTCTCTGCTGACACAATTTTGTCCTATACTTGAAAGTATAAGACTTCTATCTTAAAACATAATGAAAACGAAGGAAGGCTGGATCTACACTAACATAAATTCTGCCAAACCACTTAGTAGGAACGTGTTGGTGAGCCGAAGAAAGATATTCTTTATCATGTATGCTTTTAGCATGCATTTAGAGCGCAAAATGAGTGCAAGGATTGCAGAGTAAGACCCTTGCAAATGAGTTTTATGCTAACCCTTGGGAAATATGGTTGAAATAAAAGTCTGATACAGATAAGTTTTAAAAGTGAGGTTTGTATTATTATGCTAATACTTGATAATACTTTTCTGGTTTATTGTCTGCACAATAGCTCCAGCAAAATTAGGAACTGTGCTCTGTTTTTTTTCCTTGTATTCTTTGAATATCACAGTATTATGATGCTTTTTTTATACAGACAGATACAGTAGCAAGCAATTAAGATTAGAACATTTTATAGCTGGTAATTGAATCTCTATGATTATGAAAATATTGTAACTCTATCAAGAGTTACAGAAGATTAAATATTTGAAGGCTTTCAACATGCCTAGTACTACTGGAAAATAAAATTGGCAATTTATGTATAAATATTTGCAAGGCAATATACTTTATCTGAGTTATTTTCCAGTCAAGAGGCCAAATTTGAGCAAAAGTGACAGTCTTTAACTGTACAGATGTCAGAGACTGCCAATAGTAGAACAGCTGTGATTCCAGTATAAGAGCTCTATTGCTGCTGCGTTTGGTGGAAGTCAACAGGAATACATTGGCCTGCTTTCTTATTCCAATTGTTGATAAGTAGAGTAGAATCCAGTTCCTGATTTATTCAAAGTTGTTTGCATGACATTACTCTGTTCTTGAAAAAACATTTCGCCTTGGTGCATTTGAAAGCTAATACAGTAAATCATCCATACTACAGGCAGAATAGAAAAACTTCTGCTGCTTATCACATAACTTAATAATACAGTATTTATGAAATGCCAAATTGAAATCAGATCTAGAATTTGCTTGAAATAGCTGAAGAAACCTCCAGGGAATGTTACTGGTTATAGCACCTTAAAAATGGCAACTCCTAAATTAAACTTTTCCTTCAGGAGTTATCTTCATCACTGTATGCTGGCATTCTCACTTTTGCTTCCTGACAGCATCGTCACTGACATTCTAGGTTTTGTGAAGAAGGATTATTATGTGGTTATTCTTTTTTTTAAACCCTACGTGCAACTATACTGTTATTTTTTTTTCCAAATAGGTCACAAACACAGGTAAGGAAAATACAGAGGTATTTTACAGGAATTAACTACTCCAGGAAAACAGATCACTGTTACAGAGATTTTCATACATCACTGCCTGTACATACCAGTCCAAAGAAAATAACACATTCAATAAGCAAAATACTACATATATTACCTTAACACAGTAATAGCTCAAAAGAGACAGAATATTCTATTCACTCACATTCACTGGTCTTGAAAAATGCCAAACAGTTGCATCAAGAAGAAAATGCATGAAACACTAAGTCATAGAATCTGAAATCAATAACAGGAAATTGTTCCTAACTCATTTTAGTAGGAAATTAAACACATATAATGGTTTGGTTTGGAAGGGATCTGAAAGACTTTCTAATTCCAACACCCCTATAGCCTTCACTTCTCCAGACTGAACAGAACTCTCTCAGCCTGTTCTTATAGGAGAGGCGCTATAGCCCCCTGATCAATCTTATGGCCCTCCTCTGGACCCTCTCAACAGGTTCATGTCTTCTTAGACATCCCCATGCTTTGTGTGTTTGCATTGAGGCATTTAAGCTAGGTCCCTGATGAAGTTAATTTACTGGACAGAGCAGCTGGATTTACACCAGAAACTGTTAAATGATTATCTCAGAAGTGTGCTGATGCAAAAAAAATTTCTTTTTCCTAATTTAGTTCAGGGAAACTAATACTCATAGAAATTATGTACAACCTTTTCTGAATAACTAAAACTAGCACTGTTAGAACAGTAAAAAAAGAAAACAGATAGGTTTTGGCTCAACCTGGCTCTGAATTAAATTCATAGACTTTGTCCTCTTCATGACGATTTTCTTTTTGCCTTTTTGTTGATTAGTCACTAGACCTGCTGGCATTCTCTACCCTTTCCCTGCAATTTCCTGCCACTGGAAGAAGTGTCTTTTACTGACACCACTCAAATGTTTGAAGATGCATCCCTCTGTATATTTCACATAGCAATTGAGGAATTCTTCCAATCAAGACCTTTTATTCCATGGAAGAATAGTTAACTGTTTTACAGTTGCACAAAATAGCTTAATACAGTATTAAGCTGTATACAGCAATGAGTGAATTATTTCAGAATACTGACCTTGTACGAACCTGTCATTTGGATCCAGGGAAGTAATAACTTTGACTCTCAATGAAATATCTTGCTCTTGGTGCTTTTCAAGTCATATTTGAGATACTTCTGAAAATGGGATAAAAGGGACTCCTGCTTTGGAATTCTTTGAAAAAACATTAGTTCTCTAAGGGGTGAAGATTTCAAAGTGGGGTTGAATAAGGTGCTTTTTCTCTATCCTGGAAGAAAGGAGCTTTGTTTCTCATTAAAATCTGTGTCTCTTCTTAGAACATTCCTCCTACTTCCTTCAATCAAAGCCTTAATATAATTTGAATCTTGTATGTTAGGGAACTGTCTCTCCATCTAATTATAAATAAAAATTTTAGAATGCTACTGTTTGAAACAGTTGACCACATGTGGTCAATTAGAAAAAGACTTTGCATAAGTTACAAATAAAAAATATAGCACCTTATTAAAATAAAATTGGGGGACATAATATTTGCTACAGCAATAGCATATTAGAGATGTTTTGTTTCCTGATATTTTGGCAAATCACTTGTAAGTTTGATTTGTTGCAATAATAATGGATAAGTGATGATATCCACTTACTATAAAGTATCATGGAATTCCTCAAAATTAAATACTCAATTTTTTTAACTAACTTTAGGCTTGTAAAATGTGTGTGTGAAACAAAGTATGTTCACCTGAGAAAAACGTTCTCTGATCTTTTATGAGAAATAATGAGTGTTCTTGTTATCTTTAAGTGTTTAAAGGCCATTTTATTATGGTTGTAAAAATGTTAGCAAACAGGTTTCTACAAAATACCAGGAGGAAAAAACTGCCATATGCAATTGCATATGATGAAGAAAAAAATATTTATGGCCTATTAACATGTATTTCATGGAGAAAGATTGAAATAAAAGTGCTACTATTTTTGATCTAAGTCTACAGAATTTAGTTTTGAAATGTTGATAGGTTTGTTCTGATATTACACACTAACTGCATCTTAATACCTTTTCCAACCCACCATAGCAACAAGCTAGTCCAAATACTATTTGGAAATAAAAAAGAAGGAAAATAATACCTGATGAAGTTATCATAGATTGAATGAGACTTGAAGAATACATATGGTCTGCTGAGCTGTATCTCTAGAGCTGTGGAGATGGGTGGAACAGATAATTGTCCTTTACACTGATCAAATACATTAATGATGCTTTGTATAAGATGAACAGAAAATAATCAGGAATAATATTTTAAACTGGGTGTTAGATGAGATTATGAATATTTTATCATCTTTGAAGGTATTGTTGGTGAGAGTATTAATAAAATATTTTGATCAATATTCCTAAAAATTACATAAAAATTAAATTAAGAGTTGGAAAGTAATCAAAGAACATATGAAATTAAGCTTAGAGTTTAAAACCATGTGGGAAAGATAAGCTTTTTTTTATTTCTCTTGAAAGAGAGATGGGTCAAACTTTATGTTTTGCATTATGACAGGAAAAAAGGACCCAGTCTATGACTTCAGTAACCTACTATCTGAGCCTGCTTTTCTCTTTCCATATCCTCATTTTGTGAAAATTATCTGTTGATATGTGATCTCAGAGAAGATAATCATTAAGGGTAACAAAAATAAATTTGGACATGAAAAAGGCTATGTTTTCTTTTAGTTTCCAATTGGAAAGAAGAAACTTCTGTGAACATGAAGGATAGTAATAAAGTGTTCAAAGGACAAGTGACAATTTCTTACAGTGCTCAAAGGAGAATATATTTTGATGCTTCTGAGTGAAATCAATGATTTCCTTGTTAATTTATATAGGAGGAAATTAAGAGATGCAATCAGAACTTGTGAGGTTTATATCCAACAGCAATGAAAGTGAATTCAGAGACAGAAGAACAGCTTATTTATTGTTGGTTTCCATAAATGTGGAAACACAAAGCAGTTAATAGAAAATCAACAGATTGTGAGATTTACTTAGAGACAGATCTTAAAATAGCATTCACATTGTTCTATGTTGTATGCCACCAACAGAATGAAATGAATACTTGCTGTAGCATTAGAAATTTTTGGTAAAAAGTCACTGAGCGCTTAACTGAGAAGTTAATTTTTGGTAGAGTGCAATAACTTGAGACTCTCACTGTAACTTCTCTCACTTCTGCTCTTATTTTTGAACAGATGATGGAATTTCCCTGTAGATATATTTTAAAAACTAGTTACAAATACAGAAGGATATCTATAAAATTAAAATCTCAGTCAACTTTACTACATTCTTAAATTTAAAGATCATATGCTTTCTGTGAGGCAAAAATTAATTTCCATAATTTTCTTTTGCTTCCATTGTCATTGGAGAATTAATATATAAGTGAATAAGAACAAAGTGTCTTTTTTGGTTCATGTGTCATCAACACTAGCATTACAGCTTCAAATTGCCAGTGAAAATGCACCAGAAAGATTTGAGCTTAACTTTTATATACAAGTTCTATTTTGCATTTTAAAGGATTTATCACATTTCATGTCGGTATTACAGAGGAACATGATAGTCACTGTAAAACAAGCAAATTCTATTAAATTATGTATCAGTGGACATCAGAAAAGGCTCTAGCACTAGGCAATTTACATGACACATGGAAGACAAAAGGTTTAAACCTTTTTTTCAGAGCAGTCAGTACAAAAGCCATCAAAGCTTTTATCATCAATATCTCATTTCCAAGTTTATATTTTTCATTGCTTTTAGTATGTAAAACAGTAGCAAAGACAGAAACTAAGTGTTAAATCCTTCCAAGAAAAAAGAATAGAACTTTAAAACTCCAAACACTATAGGCAAGGCCTTTTCCCTGAATGGAAACACTGATGAAAAATGTGACATGTCATACCTTTACACTTATTACCTTGTCTTTTTATTTAAATATATATTGCTTTATCTGACCAAATATTGGGCTTTCTATCATATTAATTGACAGACAAGTCTTGACAGGTAGGAAATTGCAGATAGAATTAATAGAACATGAAATCATGATCAAACAAGAGAAAAATTATTAGCAATTTTCTGATCAAATCTCTTTGTCACCCTAGTATGGCGTTTGAAGTACTGTCAGAAAGACAACAAAGATGAAGCATTCTATGCTTAGCTCAGGTAGGAATGAGTAGAATATAACTCTGCTCTATCAGCAGTAATTTGGTTTCTGCATTAAGAAAATTTATTCCAGCAGTAAATTAAATGCAATTAATTGTAAACATTTAATTTTTTAACAAATCTTACATTCTATATCATGTGAAGTTCAATTTATAGCAAAGATTTTTATAATTTGTTGTCCTAATTAAATAAATCACTTTTGTATTAAAAATATTTTAAAACTTTCACTGCTTTCACAGGAACAAGTTATGCTAAGCTAAGTCAAACATCTTCCTAAGGTCCTGAGTTCTCTATTAACAGGTATCCTCCCAATCTTCTATTTTTCCATAGAATGGATAGAAAGAAAAAAAGAAATTAAAAGAAATTGAGGTTAATGTCTCATAGATTTTAATTTATGATATGATATTTTCCCTGTGAGCTTACAGTCATGAAAAGCATTTCTGAGAAACCCTCTCAAATGAGGCTGACCAGGAAATTAAGCTTCTTTTTTTGGTGCTATCTCTAGTTGGTTGGTTGGCTTTTATATTTAATTTTCAAATTATGTTTGATGTATTACCTCTGAATTTATGAATAGCAAAAGCCTGATTTTCTAAAATTATGGTTTTCCTAGCTCATGCAGAAAAAAAAATATTCTATACTTTATGTTGCATCTTTTCAGTTTCACCTCATTACTGAAAAAAACTTGTCAATGTTGTTTGCTGTCTGTCACATTTCAAGATGCCTGATTATAAGTATTGCTGTGTGGTTACTGATTGTTAGAACATTCTGCCAAACTGTTTGAATATTTAGCAACATATAGTGTAAGCACTGAAAAAAATGTGTTGCTTATCCAGAAGTTTCCCCAGCTGATGTAATCCACTCCATTCTGGAGAGAAAGAAGCAGCTACAAATGCAAATATTCAGGAAATGTAATACTATAAAAGTTTGCCTAGAAATATTAGTATGGAAAGGGGCTATGAAGTGCTCCCTGAGGCATCCAGTACCAGATTGCCCTGTACTCTGTTTGCTCCATAATTTTTCTATAATGAGGGTGGTGAAACAATGGAAACGATTGCCCCGAGTGGTGGTAGATGCCCTGTTCATGGGAAAGCTAAAGGTCAGACTGGATGGAGTGCTAAGCAACATGATCTAGTTGAAGATTTCCCTGCACTTTCCAATGGGGTCAGACAAAGCGATATTTAAAGGTCCTTTCCAGCTCGAACTATTCTATGACTCCATGAGGTTAAATTATTGTAATACATCTAATTACAATTATTTTAAATCTATTAGTGTAACACTGTTCTGATAAATTCTTGTGCTTTCTTACTCCTTTCACTTCCTGCAACCTCTTCTAGCCTCTGGTTTATTATTTATTCATAAATTCCTTCTTGTTATTCTGTCTGTATATACTGAAGTGCTCTGTATTGGAGGAAAGAGGTGTCATTCGTATTTCATAACTTCTTTACATTTACTTCACAGAAAATATGGATTTTTTGCTTGTATGTTTCCAGTATTTATTTTTGCATTATAGTTTACAATTCTTAGCTCGGAAATGTCTTTAATATTTACCAGTTATTGTCTGTATATTTATCTCAAACTTTTTTCTTCTCAAAACTACATTTCACAGTATTGAAATTTTCAGTACTTGCTTTTGTAATAACTGGCCTTTTCCTTTTCCCAAACACTTTATCTGTCAGATGAAATCTAAACCATATTGAGTAAAGGGCTTTCAGTGGAAGAAAATGGTTTCTGCAACTGAAAAATTGTTTTCAGTGGCAAAAGTCATTACAGATGTTTTGTGTTTATAGTTTGAATCTCATGGCACACCACAGATATTTATTATGTTCTTCAAATCTTCGTTAATACTTATAGCCAAATGGTTTAATATATTATCTCTTATCTCCTTCAGAGAGGAGATAAAATGAGACACAGACTTATGAGTTGAAAAGAAACTAAACTACTTTAACAAAACATTAATAATAAAATTATGATAAGAGAAAGAGAAACATAATAATAGTAATAAGAAAAACATGAAACAGATACAATATATACAAATCCAGTATTGAGGTCCCAGGGTGATGATCCTACTGCCCACTGGTGGGCACTAAGAAAGTCCCAGACTGCACTCAGCAATGGAGGACAGCAGGAGTCAAGAGCTGGATTCAGGATTTAGACATGCACATATTGAGGTCAGCAGCAGATGAAGAGACAATTCCTCCTCTGATGCTAGCCATTCAAGAAAAATACTGCCCCTTTGATCCTTCAGCTTTTAGTAAGCATGTTGCAGGTGAGATTTGGTCAGTTTTAGGTCACCTGTCCTTTCTGCTCCATCCCACTGGTGCAACTCACGAAACTCAACACAATGAAAAGTAGAAAAACTACTAGTTTTGCATCAAGACCAACTTTCAGTTCATTATTGTACTGAAAGTATTCTACATAAGTAAATTAATTATATAAAAGATAAGCTAATTTCTTCAAAGTTGATTGTTATAAGAATAATTTCTACTTTGTCAACAGAATTTTAAAAAGTGAATAGATTTTGACTTGTCTGTGTCTTATTTTGAGAACTGCAAGTTATGGAGAAGACTATTAAAAGAATAACACCGTGTCTTGGTCAGTCCCTTCTCAATGAAAAAACTATCACAATACCATATCTGCATTTTCAGAGTAAAGGAAAACAGAGTCAGTATTTTTGTTAGGTGAACTCTCATATTTTATGGGGAAAAAAAGAGCAAAAGTAGACTTACAAGGCATTCTTTAAATTTGTTCCATATGCTAAAATGCATAACAATAGATTAACTTTTTACGACTATATGTATTAAAGAATCTCCATGAAGCAATAAGACCAGTTTAAGTTCTGTAAGCAGTCAACAGATAGTGGAACACTTAAAGATTTCTAAAAAATTACACTGATTTATGTATCTTCTTCAGAGGATTGCTTCATCATATGCTAAAGACATAGATGTAAATTAATCAGTTCCATTATAGTTTTAAGCTTTATGTCTTTTAAAGCACAATTCCTACAGCAATTTATGCTGACACATTGATTTGAATGCTAGGGAAAGATAAAAATCTAATTATTGCATCTGTGTGATTAAAGCAATGTGGAGGTTGGGACCATGACTGATAATGACTTAGATTTAGGCAAAGATGTCTGGAGCCCATCAAAAGACTGTGAACAGCTCCATGTGAGTGTTATACTGCAAATGATATGCAGAATGTAAAATTCCCAAGTACATAATTTTGAAACACAAAATCTGCATTGAGCATATGGTTCCTGTGATTAAAGTTGTATTTCTAGTCTTTGTATTATATTCTTGGTTGACTGGGTCTGGCTGGGATGGTGTTATTTTTCTTCATAGCATCCTGTATGATGCTGCATTCTTTAGGTTTGCAGTGAAGGCACAACTGAGGAGGCAAAACTGTAAAAGTTGATCTCAACTGTAATAGCTGATCCCAACTGACCAAAAGGAAATTCCATACTGTCTGACATCGTGCTCAGCAATAATAGGCAGAAAAAGGAGCAATGAGATGGACATTCTTAGTTATGGCGTTTTCTTCTCAAGTAATCATTGCTTGTGCTGAGAAGTACCTGGGTATTTGGTTGTCAGTGGGAAGTAGTACATTGATTCCTTGGTTTGTTTTACTTGTGCATGCACCTTTCCTTCCCTTCTTAACCTATCTCAGTCTCAACACACAGGTTTACCTCAGTTTTGCTTTCAGTTCTCTCTTTGATCCTGCTGAGAAGTAAGCAAGTTATGGGATCAGAGTGTGAGGTCAACATAAAACACTTAGGTAGAAGAGGCACGGTTGGTACAATAAAATAATTAATGAAATGTGTATTATTTTAAAGAGAACAATATCTTGAAGTCTGTGAATCCAGTTTTCTGTGCAGCCAGTCACCCTAGACACAGCCTGATCTCCACCATCCATCATTTCATTTACTGTCTACTAGGTTGGCTTTTAAAAAAACAATTTGAATGACAAATCACTGTTAAGCAAATTGATCTGGCTGAACAGAGCTGGATAGTTCTGCTCATGGAAACATGTAGCATTAGAGACAGCCTGATGTCAATCATATAGAGACCAAGGAAGAGCTGCCATACTCTTGCCTGCCTGTAAACAGTCAGAAGTCACCAGGTGACTTCTAGATCTGGCAATTCTAGATCTGATACATGACATAGTACCATTCAGGGAAAAATGGGAGACAAAACACTGGAAAAAGCAACCAGTGCAAATAAAGTGATTTGGGGGTTTTGGGGTTTTTTATTATATGAGGAATTTTGTGATCATTTTATCATCTTTCAGTGACCAGGACTTGATTTGAAATATCAATATATTTGAAGATAAATTTAGACAACAGTGTTAAAATTTGTGCCTCTTGTACACTTCAAATAAAGAGTTTAGAAAATTCTGTAAGTACATGTAAATTTCTTAGTGATCTCACATGAAAAGTATCTAGAATTTAAAGCAGTTGGCAACAAACAAAATATACATGTGCTATTTTGTGGAAAATGTAAACCAGTTTCAGATTAGCACTAATTTCTACTGTACCTCAGAAGCAATTAATAGATGACACTCATAAGAGGTTTTTTCTTTTTTCTTCAGAAGAGCACTCTTCACTGAAAGAGTACAAGATTATTGCCTTCCTGTGTTTATAGTTATTACCTGTGCATTTCACCACATGAGAAAGGTCAAGAAACTTGTTATACCTCTTGTGGAACAAGGCTTTTCATTGGTTTTTCACTTGCATAGTGACAGCTCAAAATCTGTTGGGTTAGATTATACCCATAAATCCATAAAAACTGCAGTTGAATATAAAAACATTTTCATCCAAAAATAGTGAAGGAATGCTGAAATAATTTTTTTAAAATTTTTAAAAGGAATACAGCTAAATGACTCTTCTAAAATTAAAGCATTTTATATACTAAGAAAAATGTCTCTTGCACATAGAAAAAAAAGACAAGAAAAGCAGAGGCATATAGTTTTTGAATAACACTGCTTTTAGCATAACATTTTATCTTCTCATTAACTATGACATTTAAAGGATTTTTTCTCCCCATAAATTTTACTCACGAAGTACTAGAAAATATGATTTTCAAAAGACCACAAAACAAAAAATTCCAAATCTAGAACTTGGAAGGCAAAATCAGACAAGAACAAGATGGCTGCACAGAGTCCCTTTCTTTCCCCCCCCCCAAGCTTGATTTTAGTTATCCTAAGTAAACACAAATATTCCACAAAATCAAAAAAGCCAGAGTTTTTTTGAACTCTGTGTCTGTCATTGTCAGTGATTTTATTCATGGAAAAGTACTGGAAGGCCTCACCACCAATGCTACCAAGTCCTCAGCAGGTCTATTCTTCTTCCCCTAGATTGTACCAATACTCAGGGCTGTCCTAACTCAGTGAATGCTTAATCAAATGGTAAAACCATTTTTCTGTACACAGAGTCAAAAAAATTTCCTCTTATCTTGCTACAGTCAATTTGGAGAAAAGTCTGTGTCTGTCATCAGAGAACAGAAGATGTGAGGAAGAAAACAGGGTTGTTCTACTCTGCAAGAGAAGACAGCCAGGAGTTAAAACAGTCCCATAGCATCCAAACTAAACAAGCAGAGCAGAACCTGTGGCAGCTGCAGGTTCAATCACCAGCCTAGTAGACAAACTCCAAGTGATAAGGCAAGTCCAAGATCATAAGCCTGGTAAGCAATGAAGGCCTGTCTCAGGCCTAAGTTCAGGCCAGATCCTCAGCCTAAGTTCACACAATGCGACTGGGTCAATCCCACAGGGAGTGTGGTGGAGGTACCAGCGAGGATAGCATGGGAAATTCAGGTTTATTAGTGCAATCAGGGCCCTGTCAGTAAGCACCCCCAGAAGATGATTTAATTCACCTAAGGTAATCATACATAGAATAGTTCGGGTTAGAAGGGACCTTAAAGATCGAGTTCCAACCCCCCTGCCATAGGCAGGAACACCTCCCACTAGATCAGGCTCCTCAGCACCTTGTACAGCCTGGCCTTGAACACCTCCAGAGAGGGGGCATCCACAACCTCTCTGAGAATGCCGATTCAGTGTTTCACCACCCTTACTGTAAAGAATTTCTTTCTTATATAAAGCCTGAAATCTACCCCCTTCCAATTTACATTCATTAATTCTAGTTCTCCCATCAGATATCTTATTAAAAAGTCCTACCCCTGACTTTCTGTAGACCCCCTCAGATACTGATAAGTCACTATGATGTCTCCCCTGAGCCTTCTCTTTTCCAGACTGCACAACCCCAACTCCTTCAGCCTGTCTTTATAAGGCAGTTGCTCCAGCCCTTTGATCATCTTTGTGGCCCTCCTTTGAACCCGACAATGCTGCAAGTGCATAATTATTTTCATTGAATGTGGAAAGGGTTAAGAAAGAGTTGACTTGTTACTTAGGAATCTTTCCTTATATCATGAAGTAAATCTGAATGCATGAATGTTATCCTGATTTGGGATGGAGCATTTACAAATTCCTGTTCCCTGAGGCAGATTGCTTGGTCACAACCTGTAGGTTCCTGAATCAAGGTTGAAAACCAAGTTACCATTCATAACTGAGTGCAGTCTGGAACTTCCCAGTGTCTGCTGCTGACATCTCCCTTGGAGCCTGACATGGATCTGCATATATTCTATCAATTTTTCTTTTTTTTTTTTTTTTTAATTCTACCTACATGATAATTCTTAGGGCTTGTGGTCATTCAAACTAATCAAATGAGAAATAACCTGTAAAGCTGAGGACGATTCCTGCTGCTGTTTGCTACATTAATATTTTTATTTCTTATGTAGTTATCTTAGTTTGTGGGTTATTTGACAGACTACTACTACTATTAGTCTGAAAATTGAATAAATAAATAAATCAGAGCCAGAAGTAAAGCAAATAATAAACCTGAAAACTAGATTTCTGAATTGTCACATACATCAGATACATAGAGAAAAGATAAGGTGATTTGAGTAGCTAGTTATTGACAGGGCAGTCTCAAAATGAGAGTCAAAGAAACAGGATATGTTTGTTCACCAAGAAAACTTCCAAAATAAAAGAAAAAGCTATCTCTAATTAAAGGATGTTTCACAATATGTCTCATCTGCATTCAGAATACTTTTTGGAAATCTGAGATTCACCAGATTTTCTATACGTTAGAAATTTGGCCGAAATTTGGCCAAAATTTGGCCAAAAAAATACTTTTTAAAATTAGTCTTAATGACACTGATGGTTTACACCAAAATAGTTAATGTAATTCTAGTTCATATATGATCATGAAACAGTTGTAAAATGAGAGTAACTGAACTGAAGCTATATTCTGATAGCATGTTTTTGTTATGTACAATCAACAGAATAAACTCTAAAAACTGCACTTAGGGTTATCTGATTCATTATCTCCTGTCTGTTGTCCTATTATTTACTGAAAACATGTAGCTATTATTTTGCTGTCTTTCTGAGTCATTTTAAGCAGAGAGCCGTGGATTCAGTCTTTTTGACCTGTGAAAATAAGTGCAGGCCTTCTTATTATGAAGATGCATGTGATGCATGGGGAGCAGGTAGGTAAAAGCAGAGAATCTCTTGGTAGTTATTTTATTGCAATATAGGCAAAGCCATAATGAGCTCAAAAATATGATGATATGATAATGCATGAATAATTACAAGAAATCCAGAACTTCAAAAAAATATTTATATTATCATTGTCTTTCATTTATTATTCATTATTTCTTATTGCTTTGACCACAGTTAGAAGTTCACAGTAGTTGAATGTGTTTTTCTGTTGGAGATGATGGTACTAAGGCAAGAACCCAATTGGTTTATTCTTTAATTTTGCTAGAAGTCAGTAAAGGGTTAGGTTCTCTCTCTGGATCTAGCATACATTTTCAAGGGAAATATTTTTTTGTTTTAAAAAATACCCAGTATTATTGAATATATGGTATAATTTTTTCCATCGTATAAGTATCACATATCTATGAGCTGTACAGTATCTGCCCAGTGATGCCACAGTGGAGGTCTTTAATCTGTTTTCAGATTGAGTTACTGCAAAAGAATATAAAATAATTTTTCAGTTTATGCAGCACATTAATTCTGTGGATGCTGCATCCATTCATGAAGTCTGAAATGACCTTTTTCAACCCTATTTTGAATTAGTATATTAGCAGCAGTAATACTGCAATCCCAAGACTGATGTGGTAATTTTCCAGCCTAATCATACTGAACTTCAAACATATTCACAGAAATTCTATTGAAGCTACTGTCTCAGAAGTGCTTTTCCAATGTGTGTCAATTATGTGATGGAACAATCATTGCACAAGTGTTTGTACAGCTCATTGGAAGTGATACAGAGGAGAATACTTCCCTAAGGTAAAACCTCATGTGAGCCTTGTCCCCATCTTTAATCTTATTTAGAACTCACATGAGTATTTATTTAAAAAAAACACCAAACACAAAATTTAAATAAAGTGTAACTCTTTTCCAGTTGTCATTGACAGCTTGTGGTGGCTATTTAAATTGAAAAGCTATATGCACTTGAAATAATTCTTTCCACACATACACATGACTCACAAACATCCATGTACAACTGACAATGTGCTGAATGATGAGCTGGCCCCTGGCCACTTACTGAGTCTCTATTAGACCATCTGACAAACTGCAATGTTACAGCAATCCTTCATAAAATAAGGTGTTCAGCGCTTACCCCGATACACAGAGCCAGTGAAACCTTCATAGAAAACTCATTGGCTAAGCAAAGTTTCTAATTTTTAAATTCACATAGGTAATTTACAGTCACATTCTTGGTCTTCATATCCTTGAAAATTTCAAGAATTATTCCCTCCATCAAATTCTCAGATGTAATTGAGCAGATTAAAGTTGTATGGACCTTCCTTCTTTCTCCTCAAAGATAAGAACAGTTGCCTTCCTCTAGTCCTCAGCTATCTTTTCTAGTACCCATGACTTTTCAAACATCAAGAGTCAAAGATTAGCAGGGATCTTCAAAAACTTAGAAAAAATGAAAGTTTACAGTCATTGGAAGCAAGGACAGGTGACAATGGTGTATTGAAGAGATGAGCTATTTTCCATCATAGGGAGAAACTTTGTGCAAAAGTTCAAGCTGGCCAGTACCAAGATGAGCAACAAAAAGAGCTTTTAAAAATATATTAACAGCAAAAGTAAAATCTCAGATAATGTTTATTTGTGGATTGACAAGGTCAGTCACCTCACAAATGGTGACATAGATAAAGTAGAGACATTGTATGCCTTCTTGCTTCCATCTTCAATCCCAGTGATGGGCCCTGGGGTTCCTGGGACCCTGTATTAGAAGATTGTGACTAAGGAGATGATAAACTTTCAGGTGACCTGAACTCGTTTAAGATTTGCCATTCCAGCTTGTTGCACAGAAGTCTATAGGGACTTCTAGAATTCATCCCAGCTGCACAATATTATCTCAGGACCTCTTCCCACTACTTTTCAACAGTCCTGGGAATCCAAAGAGGTCCCTATTGACCATAAGATGGCAAACAATTTTCAAGAGGAGTGAGAAAAAAAGATCATGATAATTGCAGGCCTGCCAGTCTTGCTTCAGTGCCTGGTAAAATTAAGGAGACTTACAGAAAAGATATTTGAGAGACACAGTCATTGATTATCACAAACATAAGTTCTACTTAAGCAGCTTAATATCTTTTTATGATCAGTCTCTACAGGCTAAGACAAAGGGCCTTGGCTTACTGATTAGTTGTAACACTGGCTAAGACATATCCAAAAATGCAGAGGAGAGTGCAAGGAGAAGGAAATTTCACTCTTAGAGATTCCCATTCTCAATGCAACTAAACTCTGTTATGGTTGCTCAGCAGATGTTTTTTTTACCCTCTTCAGAAAAAGGAAGCTCATTGGAATCACTGATAAGCTGGTTCTTTTCACATCCAGAAGCAACCACCTAGCAAGTCTTGACTGACTCAAGCATTGACCCAAAATATAGCACCACAATTAAAATAACACCCATTGACTGACCAAACATAAAATTCATTCAGATTTACTTGCTTCTAGGATTCATCCTGAGCTATTTTAGCTCTTTCCAGGCAAAACTGCAATGAAAACTTATCTGTTGCCTTTTTTTTAAATCAATTATTCACTCCTTTGGAGTGCTGAGGAAAAATCCAGGGGCAAAAAAAAAGAAAAAAAAGGAGCAACTACACATTTAGAAGCAATGTAAAAAGTGTTCAAATGCAACTGAGATTGTTAGCCTTTTGCTCCCATTGACAAGTCCTAAGTGGAATTTGGAAAAGAAATTGAGAACCAGCATAAATAAGCTAGATTTCCCAGTATAGAAATAGAACAGGATCGCAGGCGAATCGTAACTGTAAAGGATTTTAAACAACTATGGAAATAGAGCCAGTTTTGGTAGCAAGAACTCTGAATACGGTCTACTGCTTTGTTTCCTTTTTTTTTTTCCTCCACAGTTTAGCCGGTTTCACTCTTGATTAGACATTTTGTCTACAGCTCATCTCAAACACGACAGTCACTATATTTCTACTTACATCTTCCCACTCAAGTCTGTTATTGAATTTATAGGCCATGATATCTTGCTTAGTAGTCTTTAGTGCTACTCTCTACCAGATATTCAAACCATCACCTATGCAGAAGGGAATAGGAGCATATAAATCTGATGGTTTTATTAGAAGAAACTCTAAGCAACACAGTTGTGCTATTGCAGATGTTAAGTTTCCAGTTAAATCTCAAGCAATAATAATAGATTTTAAAAGAGCATATTGAATGCATGAACAGATGAAATTAGGAGAAGGGCATGGAAGAAATTTCTTTATGGGAGGGTAGAAAGACAAATCTGAAACACAGCAGGAGGACTTATTTCAAGAGAAAGAATGCAATTCATCATCTGTACGACTACATTGGCCATAACTGATAATTAAAAAAACCTCAAAGTTATAAGTAGACTTACAGTTAAGCAAAATTTTTAGGTGAACTTGATATTTAATATTCCAAATAAAAAGCATTTTAACACAGCCTCTGCTCTGGAATCCAGATATCAAATCTCAAACTTCTATATCAGACATAGCCTTAAATTAATAATTTTATGATTAACGTACCTGAATATAATTATTTTGAAAAAGTCTGCTTCATTTTGATAGTCTGTAGTCAAACAAGTGGTAACTAATCCAACTACAGCATTCTGTATGTTTGCTGTGGGATATTCAGCACCGTCTAATTGTTCTCATTTATGATTGCATCCTTTTTCATATATTTCCATTTGTATTACTTCTTAGTCTAACTTTTGTTCTTATGTTAATTTATACTAATTCATGCTAGTGAATTTAAGACTAAATATTTGAGAATAGCAGTGTCAGACACATACCAAGCTCTCTGCTGGAAGAAAGGATTTTAACATGCTCTTGATCTACACCAAGATACTTTATAGCTGACAAGTTGCTGCAGTACTTCTGTGAAAATTGACCTGACTTAATACAAATCCAAAGAATATGGCTAAAGCCTGGCAGTATACTTGAGCCTATGTTTTACTTTGAAACACAATTCCTTAAAATAAAGGTAGCTGTGAGTGAGCAGGTCTATGCAGACTCAGAATCTGTATCTAGGATCATGACTACCTTACTTACGTATATAGACAACTCCTAGAGTAAAATACATTTTCAGATGAATGTGGTTTATTTCTGTGTTTTGTACTCAGTGTAATTCACTATCATCTAACACCTACTAAAATGCTAGTTGTCTTCAACATACTCCTCAGAGGACCTTTTTTATAACTGCAGTGAAGATGTCAATTTTTAAGGTCATAATTAATACCACATAAGAAATTAAACAATAATTCAGATGTTAACCAAAACATTAATAAGTGCAGTGTTTCCAAAAGCAATTAACTACATTGAAGACACCATACATTCTAGTGTCTGAATATGAGGACACAAAGTACATCTCAAAAGATCTATGTAAGCCTGACAACTCGAAAAAAAGTAACATTAGAAAATTAGTAAAGGAAATGGAATGACGTAACCTTAATTTTAATGAAAAGTTTTGTCTGTATGTAATTTGATGAACTCTGATCTGAATTTAAGCTGATCATCACATAAGCTTAATTTTAGATCACTCAGTTCACTTTGGGAACTCATTCCTTGTATCTAGGGCATTGATTGTAAATGGAGATTCCCAGAAGTGTTTGCAACACATGATGAATTACTAAAGCTTTACAGAATCAGTAGGAGGTATTACCAGTCAAGTGATATTGAAGGCCTTGTAAAGCCATCTGGCCAGATAAAATTACAAGGGAGGAAGTGATGAATAGCTGACCCTTTAACTATAAATATGCTATTCATCTCTAGCCCAGTTTTGCAATAACTTAAACTAGATTTAGGAAGTTATGAAATTTATCACAAGTTCAATGGAATGTGAAATGGGAGCTGACTTAGATCTGCAGTGGACAACATGACATCTGTGATTAAAAGGAAGTAACCATTTTGGCACAGCTCCTAACAGCTTACAGAAAGAGTGACTACTGTGGTAGAAGCGCAAAGAGAAGAAATTAACAAGTTAGGCAGTCCTGGCCTAATATCATCCAGGAACAGTACCAGGAGGAAGTATTCCCTCTGGGAATACAGGAGTCTCTTAGCTATAGCATATTTCCAATAGACATGGAGTTAAATTGACAATCCTGTAGTTATTTATAAAAACACACTGCAGGTGATGGGTTGTACTGCTAAGCTGCTGATTTATGTATGTTGGTTATGTATGTTAGGGTAAGTCATTCATTATTATTGTACAATTCTTCTGCCCAGTTTCTGAAGGAAATAACTACTTATTGCATCCTAAACATTCTTCAATCTGCTGAATCTGTTGCAGTAGCCCTCATGAAGCATTAGAGCAATTCCAATCACATGTGTTCTAGTAGAAGTGATCAGCAGAAAGTCTTTGGAGATGCTGAAGAATGGGAGGGCTTCCTACCTTTTCCAGAAAGTGCTCACTCCTCTGTAGGTAGCAGTCTTAAAGAACGATTAGAATATGTTGAACACACAATTTGTGACAAAATACAGAAAAAAACTAAGTATGTACAATCAGGATGTAAACACAAGGCCATCATCCTCTCTCCCCCCCATCCTTCCACCTGCCTAACCAGACAGGGGGCCAGCAGGCCTCCCGGCCTTACTCCTCCCACCATGTCGCCATGGAAAATGCAACTCACCAGTGGCTTGTCCTGCAGCAGAGACACCAGGAGACACATCCCTCAGACCCCAAAAGGGCACAAAAAGTTGCTGCTGCCCTTCCCCTCTGGTGTTAAATAGGAGAATGGGCACAGGGGGCTGATATGGAACAGATGGAGAGAGGAGGAGTCTCCAGTGGAGCCCAGGTGTGTGGGATTTGGGGGAAAATGGGGCAGAGGCAGGAGATGAGGAAAAAGAGAGGTATGTGGAACCTGCCTGGAGGCAAACTGAGGGGAAAAATGGAAGGACTTGAGTATTCACCGTGAGGCTGGTGAGACACTGGAACAGGTTGCCCAGAGAGGTGGTGGAGTCCCCATCCCTGGAGACATCCAAGGCCAGGCTGGATGAGGCAATGAATAATCTGATCTGGTGCAGGATGTCTCTGTCCATGGCAGGGGATTTGAAACTAGATGATCTTTAAGGTCCCTTCCAACCCATACCATTCTATGATTCTAAGATGATGAAAGAACTTTAACTGTGAGATACGGTTACATTATTTCATGCCATACAAATGGTTAAGAAATAATTGCAAAGTATGTTTTGGGCTGGTTGGCCCAAACTGGATGCCATGTCACAAAGCAATTGTGGAATTAAATTTCTGTGGAATCTTCATTCTTGAAGATACACAAAAAATGACTGGACAAGACCTAGAGGAAATTGGCTTTGAAGTTAAGCTGGAAGAACTCCAGAGGTTTCTTGCAATCAATTATTTCCTGTATTTCTACAGGTCTTCTGACCACACTCACTCCCAAACATGGATACAAGGACTGAAGTATAAGAAAGATCAGAGGTTTTTCCTGATGTTCTTTGTTTTTTTTCCATTTACTTTGTGAGATGGGGACTGATAGAAAGAGACGATGAAATCTTGCATAGATATAATTGTGGTAACAAAAGCTGTCTGAGGATACAAGTTGGGTTTTGTTTGTTTTGTTTTATTTTTATTGGGGTTTTTTAATTTAAAAAATAAAGACCAAAATAAGAAGCATAAAAATAGCAGAAAAAGCTCTAAATACCAGTGAATATGTGAATTATTAGTTTTGTTTGAGGGCTAAGTACATGCACTGAAGACATGCTATTAGTATCCATCTTGTACAAACATCTTGACTTATCATTACTGCTGTGTAGCAAGTCAAGAACTACGTTGTGAAGTATTAATTTACAATCCTTTTTACTCACACTAAGTGCCATAAAAAATTCATCATCTGAGACAAATGATCAGGAGCTTGTTGAAAAACTGCTGCACATTAGCAACTTACTAAGAGTTTATTACAGACTATACATTACTTATAATCTGATCAGAAGAGCAACATGCCAAGAAAACAGCAAGCACAATATTTGGGTTTTCCTACAAGGTAAATGACTGTTAAGGATTATCTGAGTGTCTCCACAACTATAATTCTCCAGAGGTTGTTTAATGAACTTTACAGTTAGAAAACCATGACTTTGTATTCTGTTCAGTCTTGGACCAGAACTTTTATTCCAACTCACACAGCTTTTTGGATTTCACTTGATATGTAAGACTGAGCAACAATATGTATAAGCTCCCTGTTTCACCTTGGCATGCTGATCCAGCTTGAATACTTCAACATTGCTTCAACAATGCTTCACTATCAGCCATTACACAAAATTCAACTTCAGAAATATTAATAGAATCATAGATTTATATGGGACCTTCAAAGTTCATCTAATACAACCTCCCTACAATATACAGGGACATCTTTAACTAGATCGGATTGCTCAGAGCCTCATCAAGCCTGGCCTTCAATGCCTCCAGCCTCCACCACCTTCTGCAGTTTCATATCCAGCCTTATTCGCTTCCCCGCTCTACAACATGATCTAAGCTGAGTGTGAACTACCCCGTTTTCATTTTTACAAAAGGAAAATTCATGCTTCAGACCAGGCTCCAGCAGGCACTTATTCTGGTGAGTTAATGGTCAAGATACTAAGTCTAAGTGCATTAGAAAATCATAGATAAAAAAACTGAAGGAATTATTTCTGACTTTTCTAGGCAAAGTTTCATATATTAATAAATAACTATAGCTGTACTTGTGTCATTTCAAGAGCTTCTTATCAAAAGAGCAAAGTCTGTGGCTGTGTTAATGAAAGAACATGCAAAGTAGATTGAAGAATTTCAGTGCTATGTCCACTCTCCTTAATAACTGCACTTTGCTTGAAACAGAAGTTGAATTTTCAGAATATCAAGACAAAAACCATGACAGACATTCAAGGGTATGAATATATTCTTATCTGTAATTAAAATCACTGAAATGTACATTCACAGACTAGTCTCAGTAATTCATGTTTTGTCCTGATCACACATTATAAATTCACCATAGGGGGTACTCTGTAGAAAGCTTTTATTTTCATGCCCTCCAACTCACAGTGCTATGAAAATAACACACAATATTGAACAAGACTCCAACAGTGCTTTTATATTTGTTCTCCCCTTGTCTTTTTTTCCCGTGACATTATCATCAAAAAAAGGACAGTACGTGCTTTTTCCATCATGAGCAAAACCTGGAGGTTTAGATGTTTAGAAAACTTTTATGGTCCGTAGATTTATAAATTCACATTTCTTTTATTTCCATCTTCAGTTTGCACTTTTAAAATAGAAAGATAATGGAATTTACATACACTTCGGTCGCAGGGCACTTGAGTTCACTGAAAGGTTGCTGCTTTTTTCTTCCCCTCGGGCTCTCTGAAGAAACACTTGACTCCATACAGCCAGCTTTCCTGAGAGCTGAGTAAACTCACACTGCAGAACATAGAATTGTGTCAGTAGCTTTTATTCAAACAGAAGAATCTTTATTGTGTTGTGCTAATAGTTATTCCCAGAGGATGATTCTATGGGAGTGTTTTGTAATTCTTTTCTCAACATATGGTAGATTATATTCAGTTAAGTAAGGACAGAAGTAATTGACTTGTGATACTGCATCCAGCTCTGGAGCCCTCAAGGCAAGACAAACATGGACCGGTTGCAGAGGGTCCAGAGGAAAGCCATGAGGATGATCAGGGGACTGGAACAACTCTGCTATGAGGAAAGTCTGAGAGAGTTAGTGCTGTTGATCATATTCGTACTGTTGGGAGAGTTCAAATGTGGAAAAACAAAAAAAACCCAAACCAGACAAAAAATAACAAAAACAAAACCAAAAAACCCATAAAAACCCCTGTCTCTATTTTTGAAAAAAAATTCAGTCCTGTGTCTTTGAATGATAAATGAACAGTTTAAGGTAAAAAAGACTAGAGATTAAAGCTCCTCTACAAATTTCCTTTAAAGATCAGAAGTTATCAATTCATGCATTTTCATTGTAAACTTGACTATGAGGGCTTGACTAAAAGGAGGCACAACCATTAGAACACTGACCAGCAATATAGAGGGTGGTGATAAGTATAAGCCCCTTAGATTATTACTAATGGCAATAAGATCAAATAAAACCATTGTTCTCAGTGGTAGACTTGCATGGAAACTTTCTCCGGTCAGTTGCCTATGACTAAACAGTGGACCTGACACTAATCTTTAGAATCAGGCAAAATCAAATCTGACTTCACTGAAAGTTATACATTTTTGCATGTAGTTAACAGTGAGGCTTAAATATAATCCTTCATTAACCATTCCTTTTCATTTTACTCCTGTCACTAATTTAGGCACTTTCTGTTACAGAAGCTGATTAATAATTATAGATATCATTAATTTTTATGACAGCTCATAAAACCTATCAAATTCTTTACTTTTTGCACAGACTTTTCCACAATTTTATTATGCTGTTCATAAGACTGTATAAGGCAGGTATTTCTCAAAAGAAAGAGGCATTTTATAGATAATACATTTCTCATTTAAAACATTACTCTATTCAATAATTTTTCACTAATTTTGTGATTATTATTCCCTTCTCTATTAATGACAATTTCCACACAGCAGGCATCTGACTGAAAAAGACTAAGATATCATCTATTCTGCTTTTGCTTTTGTCTGTTCTGAATCTGTAGAAGGCTCATAAAAGCCAGAAGAAACATCCACTAAGAATTATTAATAAAGGATACTGCTGTGGTTTGCTACAGAGAATTTCAACATACATTTTTGAAAAGCTGTAAAGGATGAGCTGAGAAGAAAAATAATACAGTGTTGGCATGCAGTTTGCAAACACCTATAATACAGATATGGAAACTCCTGCTCAGAAATGACCATCCAATGTATTAAGACCTGAAGTTCACACCATCCTCCAGGTCTCCCAATTAGCTTGAAACATTGTTTTTAGATATACACCAGCACTGTTTTAGATCCTATAGTACAGATAAGCATACATAAATGACAGTTGCATATAGGGGTCACACAGTGGCTTCATATGAGGGATAAGTGGAGTTTATATTTAGTCACACAGATTTATACACATTTATCTAAGAAACACCTTATCTAAGGTGCCAGCTGAGAAAGATAGAATGTTATGAACATAACATATCTAAGCTACTATATCTAAGCATCTTTTATCCAAAATCTATTATTAACACAGAAAGTTGAATTTCAATGCCTCCCTAGGAAAGAAAAGATGAAAATATAAATAACTCCTTTTAAAGTTCTAGTATTTCCAGTAGCCTTTCTTTATTTCTAATTTTTCACTGAATTCTTTAAATCTTTCCAAGAAAACATATACTACATATACTGCCCCTTTCTGTATTTTCCTAGAGAGAAAATCATAATCCCTAGTAAAAGCCTGTATCATACTACTCTTTGGATACAGAGCTACATTCAGAAATCACAATTCAAATTAAATTAAGCTATTTGATGCCATTTCCTTCTTACTTCTTGTAATGAGGTTCAATCAAAGCCTTAATCCTGCAATTTATTTATTAGAAGTAGCAACAAATTGAGACAGATTATTACTTCTTTTTCCTGCTCCTCAGGATGAAACTCTGTGGTTGGTTTAGTACCAGCAAGGTTTTGCATTAATTTTTGAAAGTAATTTGTTACCATTTTTAATGCATTATAATTTTTGAAGAAATTAAATACATCATTTTTACAAACACATTACATTTGTTGCTTGAGACTATAATCATACAAAAGCTGAGACAGATCCTTAAGTCTCCTGCTTCATCCCCTTACTTTCAGATAAGCATAGAAATGCTTAGAGCTTGTGGAGGATTTTATTACTTCATTCAAAAGCATGTGGTTTGATTTCATACATGAGTTCAAGATGATAATAAACACAAATCATCTGAAAAATTAAAGAACTGCTCTACTGCAGTTCATTTAAATGCAAGCATGTAACTTGATCCTTTCAGCTCAAATGGGGCTGATTTTATTGTTAGCCACTGATGTGGTGCTATGTTTTGGATCTGGAGTGAGAACAATGTTGGTGGCACACTAATGTTCTAGTTGTTGCTAAACAGTTAAGGCCTTTTCTGCTCCTCATACCATAACACTAGTGAGTAAGCCAGGAGAGCTCATCCCAACTAAACAAAGAAATACCCCATGCCATATGACAACAAACTCAGCATATAAAGCTGGGAGAAAAAGAAGGAAGAAGGGAATGTTTGGAGGGAGTGTTTGTCTTCCCAAATAACCATGCCCTGCTATCATGGAGATCACTGAACCATGATTCCACTAAAAGAAAAAGCAAGCAGCTCTTGCAAACTCTATTTGCAAACACTGAGGTGGAAGAAAATGCTGTGAATTTTTGATAGTTTTTTAGAGGGTTGTTTTTCAGTTTCATCCTCTCTCTACCTTTCTTAAGTGACAGCTTCTCTTTATTTTTATATGTACAGATTTTAATACCACATGTATATTTGTTTAAAATAGCACACTCGATTTTCCCTGAAAATAGATTTCTGCTCTTCTCCAAAAGATTGAGGTTTTGTCATGGCTGACATAATGTTTTCCCTAAGCAGACAAATGCTTGAGCTGGTTTCTGTTTCTGTATGAAGAATAAATATATAAAAACTTAAAATCAACATAAAAGAACTTTCTCATCTTCACTGCTCAGTCTAGTACTTGATAATCCCAAACAGTATGGCAGTTTTTATACACAGTGTTTTAGTATTTTAAAAATTCTACATATTTTAAGAATATTAAAATGTTATTAATTTATATCCTCTCAAGAACCATACTTCAGAGAGCAATTTGGACAAATACATTCTGAACTGTAAAGACTTTCTGAAATTTTGGCTTATTTAAAGTATTGAATTGTGTCATATGGATCAAAAATTTTTGGAAATTTTGTACAGCTCTTTTGAATATAAGCAATTAGTTTTGATAGTTCTTTATTTTATATTAATTTGAGAAAAAATAACTACTTTTTTGCAATTTATACAAAATGGAATGTTCACATAGTAGAATAATTCTTGTATTACTGGATCCAGAGATCCTAGCACAGGTCTGTGGCACAGGTTTATGTTGATTACATGTTAGAGAAGAGACTGAGACTGATACATATCACCTCTTCTCCCCTTCCAGAGTTAAGAAACCTGGATTCTGAGGTGAATTAAGAAATTGGATAGAGGCCAGGTTTGCTAATATATTTTGAGGGGTGCAATGCTAGGACATGTCTACAGTTTCATTTTCAGAAGTTACTCTTAATATACCCTCGAGAAGAATGTGGCTTTTAGGGTAAGTTTGGGTCACAGCTTTCACAAGATCTGTAGTGTAACAATCAAATAGCATGCGTACAGCTGTGCTTAATAGCAGAAATAATAATTGCTACTGAATTTGGAAAAAAAAGAATTAATCGAAGTTGTGGTTATTAGGGACACTAAAGCATGGTATATTATCCTCTACTACCATGACACAAAGGCAGGAATTTAAAATAGTCTTTTGCTACCTGCTAGCCACATGCGGATACCCTGGGAAAGCTCAAAAGAAACTAGACACCTATACTTAAGCAATTAAATTTTGTCCTGAGGTTTTTAAGTTGCAAATTAGCAATTTAAGAAAACTGCATTCCTTCCTTGAGGTTAAAAGAAATAGATTGACGTTAACCCTAACATGTGTGGATATGAAATCTAAAATAATAAGAAATTCACCTGTGACATGGCCTAGTGCTGAATTAGCATATGCAATTTAGGTCATACTGAAAAGACAAGCAAAGAAACGAAAACTTTTTACACATCATTAAGAAAATCCTGGTTCTAAGTAGACATATTTCAGATGAATATAAAAGACTTAAATGATTGTCAGCAAGCTATGAAAGCAGAAGAGCAGAGTAGTTGGAAAAGAGAATTGGTTGGAAGAGAAAAGACAAGAAAGTTAAAAGATAAAAAAATGCTATACTGCTCATGCATCTCTTTAACTTCAGCCTCTAGATTTTACTTAAAATCATTTATGAAACTGTCATTATTAAAAGGCTATCAGCTATCACAATGGCTGTACAAGACGAAGGATCCATCTGTATTTGTTCTCCATTTCCTATAACCACCACTAGCAATTTAAAAAGAACCCTAGGAGTTTAAAAAAGAATTAAATACCTCTTCCTCTAATTTAATGTATAGTCACTGTGTAATCAAACCCCCAATGTAGAGAAATATTTTATCAGTGCCTGTAGTGACAGAACAAGGGGAAACTTTTAAACTGAAAGCAGGAGATTTAGGCTCAGTGTAAGGGACAAACTCTCTAGTGTGAGGTTACTGAGACACTGGAACAAACTGCCCAGATAAGTTGTAGGTGCCCCATCCCTCAAAGTGTAAAAGGTCAAGTTGAATGGGACTTTGAGATGTCTAGTGAAAGACTTTCCTTCCTATGACAGGGTAGTTTTACTAGATGAACCTTAAATATTACTTCCAATCCAAGCCATTATATGATTCTGTGATTCTATGATATTCAAATCTGTAATTTATGTAGCTCTAATTGTAAGGTGCTTTGAATAGTTACGCCCATGGCACAACCCATGACTTGTACATGACATTATGCAAACTGATGGCTTCACTAACTTAAGCAGTTACTACCTATAGACTGAATGTCAGATAAAATCTTGTCAGTTTATGCTATTCTTGAAAAATAAATTCATAACACATGAGATCAGATGAAGGGAGTGGCTGTTGCACAGTAAAGGTAGAGTAAATCCTTCTGTATAATTGGACTGATTTTGGCTGGTATAGAGTAGGATCTTGTATGGTGCTATGTTTTGGATTTGTAACCAAAATTATGTTGACAACAGAGAATTGTTAGAGTTAATGCTGAGTAATGTTTATTCATAGAGAGTCAAACTCTGCTTCTCACACTGCTCCAATAGCAAATAATTTAGGGAGGCACAAGACATTGTGAGTTGACTCAAATGGGACAGCTGATGACAACCAACCATGTCTATTGAATTAATGCCCAGGAAACCTATGCCATTCACTTTAATGAATCTAGCCTGAAGAAATCACCATATTGCTGAGATCAAGTGTAAGGCAAATTTTCCCTAGTATTCTTATTCTAGTGGAATAGATTCAGGTGTTTTATGGTGGAAGATGACAGAATACTATAGATACGTGTATGGGAAAATCTAAAACACATTGATTTGACTTAAGGCCCCAGAATTAGAGGAATTTAAGACCCAATGGTGATTTTCTAGATAATTACAATAAAATAACTGTAGGACTAATGTTTTTCTTTTCTTGAAATGTAAAGTTTCATCCTCTGAGATATCTGTGGTAAATCATTACAATATAAAATCTTCAGTACTGACTTCTGACTACCATTAAAATTCTTGGTCTTTAAATTCAGTTTTAATGAAAGTTCCCATCTTTATATTTTAGGATATAAGATATTACAGAGCAACTTTCTCCATTCATTAATTTTTTGGTAACATGAACACTGACAGCCTCTCCAGGTTTTTTTTTTAATATAGGAATTTCTCTGTACCTTTGATTGTTCCAATTACTCACACAAATCTTCTCAACTTCTGCAGTATTCTTTTTGAAATGGTAACCAATATTCAGTTAATACTGCACCAACAGCAAATAGCAAAGTATATATTTGTAAATATATATAGTCTAAATATCATCTGTTGTGAACATTGTTTGTTTTTTTCCAAGGCTTTTAAAATGTTTTCTCACACCCTACTCCTGGAGAAACTGATGTCTCATAGTCTAAACAAGTAGTCTGCGTAGTGGGTGGAACTGGTTGATAGCCTGGTGGTAAAGAGCTCCTTTTCAAATGGGAAGTCTGTCATAAGTGTAATCTAACATGGGTCAGTACTGAGCCCAGTATTATTTAATATCTTCTTATCATCTGAATGATGCGATCAAGAAGTCTGCTGATGACACCTATCTGAGTGATGACACTTTGGGAGGAAGAGCCATCCTGCAGAAAGATCTGGATAGACAGGAAGAGCAAGTCAACAAAAACTACAAAAAGTACAAGTGTTGCACCTGGGAGAAAAAATAACCAGCAGTGCAGCACAGGCTGGGATCTACTTCTTGGAGCAGCAACGCTATGGAAGAGCACCCTGGGGCCCTGGTGGCAATTAGTTCAATATGAGTGACTGGTGTGCTGCTTTGACAAAGAAAACTGCTAGTGTGCTGGCTTGACTCAACATGGGTATCATCAGCAGAGATAAATAAATCATTATCCAGCTGCAGAAAGCATTTGTCAGGCCACACCAGGAATGCTGTGTTTAGTTCTGAAAATGTGGACAGTGCCAGAGAAGGGCTACCAAGGTGATTAAAAGACTGGGAAGCCTGTCTAAAGAGGAAAGGCTGAGAGAATTGGGTCTGTTCAGCCTTGAAAAAAGAGAACTGAGGGGACCTTGTCACCATATTCCAGTTTTTAAAGAGTTGCTATGAAGAAAATGGAGACTGCCATTTTACAGGGAGTCATATGGAAAAGATGAAGGCCAATGTGTATGTGTTACTCCTGGGGAAATTACAATTGGACTCAAGAGGAAAGTTTTTCACTATTTCAACAGTCAGACACTGAAGTAATCTCTCCAGATAAGTGGTAGAATTTTGAGCTATCTTGTCTAGACTGTGGTTTTGCCACAAAAGGTTGGATCAGATGAACCTGAGGTCCCTGAGGTCCCTCCCAACCTGTTTTATTATGATTCTATAATAATTCTATTTATATAACAGTAAAAATATGCATTACATATGATTTAAGACAAATAGTTGCAATAATAAACTGTGCATTATTTACCATATCTTTTCCATGAAAACATTTTACCCAGATTAGGAGGTGACAGTTTGAGGTTTTGAATTTTCAGATCTCTAATCTGTATTTGGAAGAAACAGAAAGCAATGAAGCACAAAAATAAGAAACATATGGATAACTCTGGGACAGGGAGACAGACTTAGTAATAGCAAAAAATTAGGTGATTTAAAAATATTGTAGAAAATTTTGGCTGCCACAGCTAGGAGACTGAGACAAAAAGTTAATAATATTTAAAGAACTGTTTAATATCAAGGGACTCGGGGAGATGAAGTAAGTCAGGATATGACAAAAATTAAATGAACAGAATCTAGCTCTATCAGGACGGCTTAGAAATTTCCTGGTTTTCAGATGCTGGAGTAGAATCTAAGATAATGATGTCTCATAATTTTTACATAGTCAGTGAATATACATAAAGGTATTAATAAAAGAAATCTAATGTTTCGTGAGTGTTACTTATGTGAATAAAATAGGGAACTTTCAAGTGTGTCCACTGTTGTTGCAGATAACAGTTTAAAAAGCTTCAAAGGAAGATGAAAAGACAACAACCCTGTGGGCTGTAAGATACAAAGACAGCGCTTTGGCACAGCACCAGAAATTTTTTCAAGTCTGACAGCCTGCTGGGGGAAGTATTGGCATGTTTGTACCATGTGTTCAGTCTTCGATGTCTTTAGGAAGCAATTGTCAGTGAGCATCTTTTATCTGATTTGTATAGCAATTTTTATGTTTTTATATTTATTTTCTCTGCTATCTGAAGCAGAGAAGTCTGTGCCTTGAACCTAAAATTCTAGTCCTTTGTACTGGGTTGCACAAGGGAGTACTTAATTTTCTTAATGCTTGTATGATTCTATGTTTTGGATTTGAGATTAAAAAAACTGATCACTTGGTCTATCCTATGTAGATGTTGCTTGGACTCTGGCCAGACATCAGTCTGTTCATGGGAAGTTGTGAATAACTACTTTTTCATTCTTTTTTTTTTCCCCATCCTTTCTTCACTTGTTAAATTGCCTTTACCTTGACCCATAAGATAAAGAATGTTTTGTTCTTTCAATTCTATTCCCTGTCTGGCTAGGTAAGAAAAAAGTGGATGAGGTAAGCAGCTGGATGGGTACGAAGTTGCTGTCTAGGATCAACAATAGCTAATGCCATTCTGATTTCATACTTTTTTGTTTTGTTTCGTTTTACAAGGAAATAGAAAAAAACCACCATTAAATTATTTCCAAATAATTCTGTTGTGGTTGAAAATTAAACCTTGCAAAAAGGAAGAATAAGAAAATTAAGTTTCTCTGCAGAATTACGTGCTACTAACTGAACAAGCACAGAAATTCCAGTGTGTCTGTTCTTTATTCTATGCACAGTAAACCTCTTTTTATGTTTATTGTTCACTGAGAAGCAACTGATTTTATTATCTACATGCCTTTCAAAAGCTCACTTTGAAAACAGACATACTAATTCCTTAACAAACATTTGTGCATCACACAGTCCTCTGGTATCCAAGTGTCATATTGTTTATCTTCACTAAAACTCTGCAACAGTAATGTAATAAATGAAAATCCAAAAGGAAACATATTTATTTTTCAGACTCTTAGAGATTTATTTTGCTAACAAATTATGGGTATTTAATTCCACTTAGAACTGTTTGGAAAACACAACACACAGTTCCACAGAACTGATACAGGATTTGTGAAAGACTTGCATCTTTATGGAGAAATAGGGGAATGCTATGAGGAATAAAGTTAATTCATGCCTTCATGTGGGAAGATCAATCAAGACAAAGTGTCTTAGGTTAGTTATGTTAGCCAAAAATTAGGAAGATTTTGGCTGCTCTAGATAACTGAGAAGACAGTGGATACCCCAAATTTTGGTTGAACTTCATACAGCAAGAGTGAAGTTCAGCCATGTAAGTAGTTTCTCTGCCAGTATTTCCAGAAAAACTTACTGCCTTAGGCAACATGAAACGTTGTCTTTGTTTCTGTTTGAGTGGATTGTATCTAGGTAAACTAAAATAGAATAAGGAGTGGGAATTCTTTCAGCTTCTTTAAATAAAGCCAGCTTATGCCAGATGAGGAGCGGCGTAAAACCCCATCTAACAACTCAGGTTATCTAACTCATGTACTTGGATATGGATGACAGTCTCTTATTTTAAACACTTACAGAACCTGTTCCTGTTAGGCTAATGTAATAGTTATCCAGGATTGAGATACTGAGGTTTACCTTACTTCTCAGCTTTGAATTGTTACCTTTCAGATGAATTAGGTGTGAAGCCACATAATACAGTACATGCAGTAATATTTTAATTAACTACTATCATGACTCAGAGTAAGCCATCAAGAAAAAACAAGTGGAATTTAGATTCTAAAACCTAACATGCTTCATTTTAGATGTGAATTGTAGCATGTTTGAGTTCTTGTTTCCACGACCATGTATGCACTGCTTTAAAAGTCACTCAGAGAAAGGAATTACAGTAGTTGCTTTACAAACCCTTAAAGGACAAAGGTGTGAAATAAATGTCAATGTGTTTAATTCACTCTAATGATCTTTCCTGTGTTGCAGTAGTTACTAAATTCCTTGCTTATGGAGATCAACATGCAAATTTCAGGCGGTAAAAGGACAACAGTACAGCTTCAGATAAGCAAAGAGATAATCTAGAAATCCTTCTTCATCTATAGATTCCCAGGGGATGCTATTCATGCATCTTGAGTAGTTTGCAATGGTGCATCAAGTGACAACATAAAATCTGCTTTGCACCTGTTCTTTCTGTTTCCCAATAAAACATGCTGAGGGAAACAGGTCAACAATAGTAGAGAGTACTCAAAAAGATATTGAAAATGTGGATAGATCTGAAAAGAATTATGTTTACTTCTCCTGAAGGTTGCTTTCATGAGAGTGTCACAAAGTTGAATGCTGTTTTTTAAAATTGTATTAAAATTAGTGTATTAAAAATATTTAGATTTTGCTACAAATATGACAGTTTCAGCTATCTCACCCACTTGATTATTTTTTTAATAACAGAATTTAATATACTTGTTTACAGTAGTAAACATCCTTCATTGAAAATCAAAATAAAAAAGGTTATTTCATTATTTGTTCATTCAAATACTTCTAAACAGTTTTGCTGCTATGGTTACTGCTAAATACAGTTTTCTGGAGACTGACACAGACCATATATGAAACAAGTATCAAATCCATTTTGTCTATCTGTCTTTCAGTTATTAAATGAAAAGATGCTTGGGCAGCATTTCTAAACTACCAGCTGCCAAATCCTAGTGCTTAACTGTATGCTAGACACAGGCAGGATATTTCATTGTCCTGAGAATGGCTACTAATCACCCACAGGGTGGAATGTGGCTGTTCACGTTCCCATTATCTGACTTGCAGCTTAAAAGGTGATGACACTTAGATTATTCCATTGTTTGGAGATTAAAAATATGGAGGGGGGTTAGGAACTATCATGCCATGTGTAGCTTATATATGGTTAATTTGAGAATGGCTTCAAAAACAAGGAATCAACTTGTCAATTGAAGGAAAGAGCTTCTGTTGATCAGTTCACTATGTAGTTAGTCTACCATATTGAGTTTACTCCTTTAAAGTACTAAGAAAGTTCTGGCTATATATTTATTAAACACTTAAATGCTAGAAAACAGATAGGTAGTCTTAAAACAGTATTTTTAATGCTGTAGACCATTTAGTTCACAGTGCAAAACTTAGCAAAATTGCCAACAGAATCTCAATAAAGTAGGAGAAATAGTACTTAACTGAGATGTGATTTCTTCCCAGTAGTCCAGAAGAAGTGTAAAGCACAACAAGCAACGGAAAGCTTCAGGTGCATTAAGGGATAAAGAAACACTGCAGCTTAACTCTTCTAAAACAGGCATTAAGTAAGAAACTACCGACTACCAGTTTACTAGACTATGCAGTTTAAGGCTTTTTTTTGTAATGAAATGCCCTCTCTACCTCGCAAGTGTGATTCATAGAATCTGTAATTGTAGTAGGCTCCTCCCTGCAAGAACAGGAGTTTCAAAAATAGGAGGTCTGGAATAAAAAAATAGCATAGCATTGAGGGGAAAATACTGACAAAACACAACTGTGCTGTTTGTACTACAGGTCTATGAATTCCACTAAATGTCAAAGGGTACTCCAAGACACAGATCTTTAAGATGCTTTTCAGTTGGATAATCTCAGGTAAGATGTGACTGCATCCATAAATGCAAAAGGCTAGCACAGCCAGAAGCCAGCTCATTTTAAGGTGTATTATAAACAAGCCTATATATGTTTTCAAATTTTTTTTTTTTTTTTACACATAGACTGAAATTACAGCACACTTTAGAGAGCAATTTACATACTTAAACCAACTGGAATTAGAAGCTCAAAAACCTTTGGGTACTAAGTTCACTCCACAAAGTCAGTGTCAAGCACAATAATAATTCAATTACATCCTATAACTCTCAGATGGATATGCCTTTTAACAGATCTAAAATAATGACAAAAGCTTTGCACCAGTGTTAACTAGCAGGAAATGTGGAGGAGGGCAGGAGAAGATAATCTAATTGGGCTGCAGGGAAAAGATTTCTTTCCACTTGTGATGTATTTTAAACCCTTCCCCAGAAACAGGGACACTGAGGGACTCTGCTTGATCATACATACTTAATGATGCACATAGTGTTTGCTACTTGTTCATTAAATCTTTACACAATAAAGTTAATGATCAAGAAGGTCAGTGACAAATGTTATCTTCCTCTTCATTTTCTTATTGCCATATTTGAATTATTAAATCATTGGCAGAAGAAGGAAAGAGCACATTTTTAAAACTTGGTACTTTTATTTATTTTACTTGTAAGCAATTAGTGTTCCTTCTGTTTTGGACTGTTGCCTCTTTGTAAATATATGAGATGCTTGAGTGTGGTTTACTTATTGCACTCTGGATTAAAGTTATGGGAAGGATCTCTACTGCTATAGATATATATTGCTATCATTTTATGGACCTGAATCTAGACTCCATTGCATGACTGCAAGCAGCAGCACCTATTGCAGTAACAGTGCTTATAAAAAGAAAAGAAAAAAACAATGTAGAAAGCTTAGAAAAGAATTTTTCACTCTTTAGTGCTCTTTCTGGTGCCTATCAAGTTTTGTGAACTAAAATGTGATCATGAATTCCAAAACAATTTCCAGTGATAGGATCCTTAGTGAAAAATTTGCTTATCAAAATTACTAATATAATCTCTGGATCAAAAGTACTTGGCAGCCATGTCTTCTCAAAGAACTTTTATGTACATAGAATACTCCTCTTACCCAGTGACTTTCACCAGCTGGGGAGCACATAACAAAGTTTCTTTGATGTCAGGATGAAGGAGTTTATGTGATGTTAGTGTTCATCACTTTAAAAAAAGAAGAATAAGTAGGATGTTGCCATTAGTCAACTAACTGAGCAACTTCTACTATAGGCCACATCTGGTTTTGTTATTTCCTCTGCCCAGTTCTACAAGCATGTTGATAAATAGGTGGGGTTTTTTTGAGCTAAATTGACAGGTATGTGGTGCTATAGAATTTTAACAGAAAGACCATACAGCTCTTCCTACTATGTACCTAATCACAACAGTTCTTTGAGTAAGGAGGGTATGGAGTGATACTGTTGACCTCTCTCACCAAAATCAAAACCAAGTATCATATCAACAGCAATTTTAGAGTGAGATAAACACTACATATAAATAGACCATACTGTAAATGCATATTTTTTTGGGGCAGTGAAGGTATCTACACTAAGTCACTTATACTATCATGTTACTTTTGTTAATGGATAAACAGTAATTTATTTATTAATTCCCAATTTCAACCCCAATAACTAACACAGCATTGCAAACATAATGAGATTTCAGCATATTTTCAGCAATAACCTGTCTGAGGCAGGTTGTTGAGAAATAAACTCCCTTTAGCTTAAGCAATTCTGTGAGCAATTCACTGTCAAAGGCTTCATTATTTAACTCTTGAGTTCATTTAGAAAGATCTCAGTGAAAGGACAAGGGACCATAAGCACAAACTGAAATACAAAAAATTATATTTTAACCTAGAAAATGTTTATTAACAGTATGTCAATTGAACACTAGAACAGGTTGTCTGGAGAGGGTGTGGATTCTCCATCCTTGGAGGTATTTAAAACCTAACTGGAGAAGATATTGATCAGCCTACTGTAGATGTACCCTACTTTATGCAGGAGCATTAGAAAAAGTGATCTCCAGAGGTACCTTCTGATCTTTACTGCTGCGTGACACAGTGAAATCCTGTACTAATTAAACTACAGAAAAACAAGACGGAAAACCACTAGCAATCATGAGGCTGAGCTAGTATGATGGATATAAGCTGACCCAGGCACATGCTGTGAAATCCTACTGCCTGCATGCTTTTGCAGACTTTATACATAAGAAGTTTATCTATATAGGAATAATTGATTAGATTCTTCTAATAGTCTGTTCAGTTTCCTTGCTTGTGTATCCTGAATTCCATTTCTCCCTGTGTGCATAAGCTAGAACCAAAAATATAACAAGATATTGCCTATGATTTGATTCAAAAAAATTGTATAATTAATTTCTACTCCAACCAAGAATAGCAGGAGAACTGGGTAATATGGTCTGCAGCACTGATTGTAAGCAAAAGGGGGATTTCCAGACAGAGATAAATGCCAAGGTTGTACTTAAAGAAATTTTTCCAAAGCAATTTCAAAGGCCTACCAAAGTACATTCATCACCCCAGAAACTCCAGGAGAACAGGCAGTGTACTTTTGTGTTCAGAATAATTGAGTGTAATATTCCAGCTGAGCTAGTTTTGCATGCATCAGGTAGTGAGAAAATTAAGTCAAATCAACCACATGTGAAAATGATCAATAGCAGAGCCACAGGAATTTTTTATCTTTTGGTAAGCCTTACTACTGCAAGTATGTGGGATGCTGTTCTCACAACTACAATGACATTTTGTCAGTGCTATTTGAATTCTTGAATCCATTCTAAGTTTTTCTTTCAGAGTAGTTTGTGTGAAATTGATGACATTATCTCAGGAATGGTCTATCATAAAACATTGATGGTGGACACCATGAGGTCTGTTATTAGAAATGAGTCCTTAGTTCTTTACAGCCCTAGCAGATTGTGAAGCAATCTTGTGAAGAGTGATTACTATGGTAGAAGAGTACAGATAAGAAATCAACAGTCTAGGTGGTCCTGGCCTAACTGCATGCAGGAAAATAGCAGAACCCAAGAAAAACATTACATCTCAGATGTCTTCTGACATGGAAGTTGTGATCGTCGATTTCTTAGCCATAACATGGATTATTTGTAATAGACACAGAGTCATAGAGTTAAACTGAGGTGATGGGATGTACCCCACTGTGCTTTTGGCTGAACCAATGATTTAGATGTGTTGTATGGAAAATTAGAAAAGCTGTGTATGCTTACTGCAGTGATTCTCTTGCCAGCATCCTGAAGGAACCCCTGCTAAGTGAGTTGAGAGCATTTTCTCAGTCTCGTGGTGCAGCTGTCATGTGGCAGTAATCTTTGGATGGCATATACGATGATTCCAGTACACAGACAAGTTGCATAATTTTATATCTAGTCATGTCAATTAATGGGGCACAATGTAAAAGTAGGAAATGTCCCCTGAGATCTTCAGCTAATCTGTCTGTGATGTAATCCAGCATGAAACAGGTTGTTCTTTTCTGGTTAATGAAACTGAAAATACATCAGTATTATTATTATCATCATTATTTGGGAAGGTCGAAGCAATGAATAAATTAAGTGCAAATATATAGGAAGTACTTCTACAAAGACATGTTGGATTGAAGGGAAAGGTTTTTTGAAACTGTTTCTATTCATCCTATGAGAAGGAAGTGCATTTAGTGGGTTTAAAAATATGAACATCAAAGAAACTCCAGATCTTGTAACTGGCAAAATGAACACATGCAGCTAATATTTCCTATTAAGAGAGTTCAATATTAATGAGTACAGTTAATTTGTTAACAGTCATGTAATGAATACAAAAAATATATCTTGTAGTAATGCAGATAAAATTTGAACAGCCTCACCTATCCACACTTCTGAGTTTCTACCACTTTACTTGGGTGCTGATATCACCCTTCTGCTCTTGGTCTGGACCCAAAGGTCTACAGTGTGAGTAATCATCAGGGTTTCTGTGTTTGGGGTTGTGATCACATCATATCAGTGCCCTCAATCCTGGTGTGGGGATGAGTGGGGTCCAGGTGTCAGGTGCAGCCCCCTAGGCATGGATGTCCTCTCTTTTGGAAGGCATTGGAGCAGCATTTCTGCACTCCATCAGCTAGCAATCATCCAGACCTCTGTACTCAGCTGGGTACATTCAGTATTTGACAGGTATTACAATAATGTTTGTTTGGGTTTTTTTTGCTTTAAATGTGCCCATGGTAGAAATCCATTTCACTGAATTAGAAATAAGTCTTCCTGTGGCAAATAAATTAAAAAAATCATATTGTAGCTATTATTACTAAAGTCAGCAACCAGTTATTAGATGGATCTCTTTCTCAATTCAGTATGACAGTTTTTTTATATTCTAGAGGTTTTATCGCAGAGATAAATTTATAAATCAAACTCTAATTTTGAGGTTTTGGGGAGTATTTTATTTTAAATGTACTTACAAATCTTTTTGAGTTCCCAGTATTTTTAAAAAGAGAAGGATTTCGAAGTAAATCTGATCTGAAAGGTCATTTTCATCATTTTTTTCCTCAAGTCCAGTTGAGGCAGAGAAGTGATAGAGTATCTTGGTGGGCACTTGGTCACCAATATTAACCCACACAATTATACATGGAGATCCTCATGTTAAAAAGAAAACATTATAGTAGATTAATGAAGACAAAAATATTTTTTTATTTATGATACCTTAGTTCCTGATTTACTGTGGAGCTTTTTTTTGTTTGTTTATTTAGAGGGAGTTGTCTGTTTCTACGCATAAGCCCTCTAATACTATGCTTTATTTTCCAATCACACTTCTCTTACAAAGCTGAAACTGTTTCGTGGTTTTGCTGAAACTCTGACTTTCAGCATAAGCACTAGGGAATGAGAGAGAAATACACAGTTAATAATCACCTTTGAACGCTTATATTGGAGTAATTTGTTCAGCATCACATTAAAAATCTGTAGAGGAATCAAAGAAATAATTCAACATTCAGTGCTTCAGACATTTCTCTCTTGGCTGTATTAATTCAGTGTTTGCTTTCCAGTTTCATCGAGAAAGGAGGCTGATAGCACTTAGAGCTATGCTCTTTCCACAGTCCAAAATGTGTTTTCTCTTGTGTTGTTGCATTTTCTAATGGTTCTTTGGCAAGTTTGACTTTTATACCTCCATTAAGAGGTTTTAAAACTATGCCTACCAGAGAATAAAAATTCCACTTTTTGAAACCGCTTAAGTTTTCTAGTCTGGTTTCTTGCTGGGTAGAAACTTTAAAATTGCTAAAACAAGTGGAAGCACAAAAGGCTGTAACTGAAAATAGGTAAAAATTTTATGTTAGGGTGACAGAACAGGGAAAGAAAGAAAACTGCTCCACCTGTAGATATAATCTTGGTCTGGTTTAGTTTTATGGATACCACCTCACTCACTCTGATGTGACAGGTTAGGAAATAAATATGATATAGTACTTGGACCTGTGAGAGAATCACAGAATCTCAAGAAACCCTCTATTTAAACCCATTCTCAAAGCACAATTGATGTTAGTCTCATACTGTACACTGAGGGATTTGTACATTTGCTTTCAGGGTATTTTGTCACACTTTTTTTTCCTTCACTCATTTCTCACTACTCAGCATTTTGTCGTTTCTTAAACATGCTTTCCCAGCCTGTTTAAGCCACTATCTCACCTGCATTTCTCAGCCATGCTCTGCTGTGGGATTGTTAGAGCTGGCTGGAGTTGGCTTTAATAGGCACAGGGAGGTTCTGGCCTCTCCTTTCAGAGGCCACTGCAGAAAGTCCCCTGCTGCCAATATCTGGAGATGTGTACCCAGCAGAAACCAATTAACATAGATACAGTCACTTTGATGAGCAAGCCTGGTATGGCTGCTTTCCCAGCCTGTTTAAGTTATGCAGATGAAGTGACTGTTAGTATAAAGTTACTTATAATGTAAAAAAAAAAAATATGCATTCAGATAAAAAAAATCTTATTTATAATTATTTTTTATTTAGTGTCATTTGAGAAAGTTACCTGAGATAAAATTCACAACTTTAAAATATAATTATGAATATGCAAAAATCTTTTGTGGTTGTTTATTTCCTTTCTAACTATTATGCTATATTTAAAGAATAAAAATTAGTTTAAATAATTTAAACATGATAGGATATTTTAAACTTATTTTACTTTATATGAGATTTTTTCCAGTCTTAGAGTGTAAATTACCACACTAGTCCACTTTCCAATTCAAGAGAAATATATCTACAACTCCTGTTTTTCTTTTTTTTTCTTTGCTATGATTTTTTTCTATTAGAAGTGGTGTCTGTAGAACATATCTGTTCTGAATAGCGGACTTAGTTGGCCAAGGTCATAAAATGCATGCACTCAGGTACATGTAATTCAGGGAATAATGCATATGATTCTTTAAAATTGGTTTTTTTAAATCAGTGGTGTTCAGAATTTCTGATGTTTCAGAAGCTGATACAGCAAGCATTTCTTATATGAAACATGGTGGGGTTTTTTACAAGGATGCCATGTTAAACATCACATTTTGTAAATATTGAGAAGGATCAAAGGAGTCAGAATCTGACCTTTCAAGTGTCTGAACTTAAAAGACTGCATAAGAAATTATATGCTAGAGGTAGTAAGTACAAGTTTTGGGACAGCCATCTGAAGAAAAACCTGTAATTTTACATACTATTATGGAATGAAGAGGGGTATACAAGCTGTTCTGAGTTGAATTCATCTAGTCATATGAGGACAACTATGCTTTACATTTAAACAGCTGAATTAATACTATAGAATTCCTAGTGACTGTTAGGGAAAGATGACATGTACACTGCTGACTTAATCTAAGTAGTGATTACTGACTCCCTGGTCCATTGTGATTAAGTGATTCATGTGAACTGTTTTCCAGGTTTTCTGAAGCTGAGGGCATCCACACTTTCTGGACTGTCATTGAACTCCAGATTTAAAACATCTAGATTTAGATATTGAAGTAAATAGGGCCAATGCAATTGACAGCAACTGGTTGGTATGGGCCACTTGATCTACCTTAAACTATTTCTCTTGTTATCTAGCTACCAACCTGGGAATGTATCTTCTCTTGGTCCTCAATTAGAACTACTGCCTCCATACATAACTCAAACAACAATGGGAGGTCTCTGTCTTTTCTGAGCAGCAACTGATGACCACACAAAGTCCCTAAGGAAATTTTGAATGACACTAGCTACTAACATATGGGTAAACAAATGCCTTATGTCCGGAACTGTACGTACTATTCTACATCCTGTGCCATATTTTCCAGTCCAAAGTAGACTTCCTGAATTCCATAGTATGTCTTAAATAGCATTAGGTGCAGATGTTTAGATGACTGAATCCCACACTAACTCAAGAGAGAGATAATACTTAGACACCTTCAATTTCTGTGTTTATAATCTGTAACTTATTTCCACATACATGTTGTCAATATAGTAATTCAAGTAAGATTAATATAATTCTCTCCATACCATTATTTATAGCTTTCATGACAGTGTTGTAATATTGCACTAAATGTTTGAAAAGGACTTAAAGAAGGAGCAAAATAATAGTCTCAGGTTTTATTTACACATTGTGCATCAAATTTTAAAATTATATATTCGTGAATCACAATTCTAATAAGAAATAAGAAATAAATAGAATAGAAAATATGTGGTCTCTGAATAACAGAAAAGCAAAACGAGTATTTCTGTACCTACATTGGAAAGCCTTCATAAGAAACAACTGTAATCAATGCAGTAAATATTTAATGGCTTAATGTTTAAAAGTAGTTGGTGGAGAGTAAGGGGTAACTGCTGCTGGATAAAGTTTCAACAAAAGTGTTTTTAAGAATTTGTTAGGTTGAGTTGTGTTGATCCTAATTATTTACAATTCTAATCTCACCACTGATAAACTATACAGACCTGAGCATAAACTTGTTTTGAAATGTAGTACATCCTTTACAAATCACTTCCAGCTTTGTCCTATAATTGCTGTCTCTAACTCCTCTGTGGGATTCTTTGTTCCTTCAGTATTGAGCCCTCTAGAACAAGACTCTCACTGGCTCCTCATTCAATATTTATTTTTACTACTATGCTATTGCAAAGCTTGAAGCACGTACAATTGCATGTACAAAAACCATGTATGCATTCTGTATAACAATTTATCGTTGCTATTACATGGCCCAAAACAGGCATAACTATATTACTGATTATATTAACTGAGTAGAAAACTGTTTCTATTTCAAACTTATCTCTTTAAAAAGACTGAGTTGAAAGGTTTATTATTTCTGAGTGATCACTGAATAATACCATCTTACAAAATTGCAAGTAGATGGATTTTAGGTAGGCACAAGGTGTTAGGTGCCTGCCCATGGGGTACCGCATGCAACAATATACAATGCTAGATGCTACATAAATGAACTTAAGAGGAATAATGATTTCAATATCAAAAGATAGTTAAATAAGTACGCATTTTACCAATTGATTTGAATAGCATTATCTAAAAGTCAAAGAAGCAGCAGGGGATATTGACAGAAGCTATGCTCTGTTGAATGAGAAATTTACAAGAACTCAGTGAAACAAAGAACTATATTACAGAGTAAAAAAGTTCTTGAAGTTCTGAAAGAAATATCTTCTTTCTGTTTACTTGAAAAGAGACTGAGTATTCTGTTTTGCTTATTTTAAAGAAAATATAATTTTGCAGTCACATCAGAAGATCCAGTCTTCATGCTGACTACTTTGGTAACTTCAAGTATGAGATTCAAATGGGTTTGTTTGGGGTTTTAATCTGTATTTAATCTTCTCTCCAAAATGCACTAAATACTTTGCAAAAAGTTAGTGTACAGTGACTGTATTCATGAAAATGTCAGGGTTTGTACTTACAAAGAATACACAGAAACAGAAATTGTATCAAGATAATTTTTTTTTTTATATATTGGAATTATATGTTTTAATGTTTTTGGTATTTTTATCCCTGGTCTTGTCTCTAGGGTAAAGTAATTAGTTACAAATCTCTGTCTCTTTCAAAATAAAAAAAAAAAGAGGGATGAATAATGAGGATCACACTGAAGTCACAGCTGGACCAGTACACAGATTTAAGCTCACGTTCTTGAAAACAAAAATCTGTAGCAGAGGAGATTGGTTGACTGGCTCTATTCTGATCATTCAAATATGTAGCAATGATTTTTTCCTCCACATTTGGCATTAAAAATAATATGCTTGTGAGTAATTTTAATTCACATGAAGGGTAAATATTACCTGTAAAGCTATCAGGACTTAAAATCACTTTTCCTAGTCTTGTATTCAGATTGATTTTTAAGTATTAGCAAAATCTCATGGCTGTATCTATGCTGGTGGTGTTGCATCTGCACTTAAATTGCTCAATCTTCCTGGGCACTAAAGGCAGCTGCCATGATCAACCTGTTTCTATGCTGGTAAAGTAAGTGCCTTAGGCTCCCAAACACTGCAAACTGGGAAAGGACAATTTAACAGATAACTATGTCCAGGAATTAGGGCTGATGTTATTTGAAATGGGTCAAATGGTTAATAGTATGCAGATGTTATTACACTCATCTTGCATCTGAATCACTAAAATCATGTCTTGTGAATAGATGAAAAAAACTTTACTTTTCTAATTTCAAACATTAATAATAATAATCATAATGAATATAGTAAATCATAATACTAAATTTAAATATATAATCCTCTATTTTCAAATATGAGCAATGTAAAAGAAAACTGGAGAATATAATCCTGATATTGGATTCTAGGATTTAAGTTGATTTTAACACCAATAGTATATTTTACCTTCTGACAATTCAACTCCTATGGATTCCACTTCTCTCCAGAAGGATAGTTAAACAATGGGAACAGCAAATAGTGGGAGCTTAAAATTACTTCTCTAGAACTACAAAATGAAAGAGTGCAGATAAGAATCAGGATAAAATATACTGCTGTAGGGAATCCTTAAACGATATTGAATCTGTCATACTCTCCTAACACATAGTGAAGGAGTTAGAGAATGAATGAAAATGAGATATGCTTAGATTAGATTTTAAATTCATACATGTTGAATGTTTTAATAGAACCTAAGGAGTACCATAAACTATGGTCATGAATTATGACAAATAGACATTTGTTTAGTAGCTTGAATAATAGGCTACTATATATTTATTTCCATCTACATAGTTTACTTGTTTACAAGGTTTTTAACTTTGTCACTTAGTCCCAAATGCTAATCATAAAATTCCAGCATCAGCTATGAAGTCTTGCAGTTCAAAAATTCATGTTGACAACTATTGAAGAAAAAATGCAGTACTTCACAGTTTTGTGTTTGTTTTGGGTTAGCTTTGGTATGCAGCTAAGCCCCACATAGCTGCTCACTCACTCCTCCACAGTAGAACTGGGGAGACAATTCAAAGGTAAAAGTGTGAAAACTTGTGGGTTGCAATAAAGACAGTTTAGTATAAAAATCAAACCCAGCATGTTCATATGAAGTAAAAGAGGAAATTGATTCACTTCTTCCCATCAGTAAGCAGATGCTTAGCTATTTTCAGAAAGTTAGGTCTCCAACGTAACAGCTACTTGATAAGAAAAAGGCCATAACTCACATCTTTCCTCATCTTTGATAAATGAAAGCAACATCTTATGTTTGAGACACCCCTTTTTGTCAGTTGGGCTCATCTGTCCTGACTGTGTTCCCTGAGATCCTCCTAGAATTATGGAATCATAGTCACAGAATGGTTCATGTTGGAATGGGCCTTTAAATATCATAGAATCATAGAATAGTTTGGGTTGGAATAGGCGTTAAAGATAATCTTGTTCCAACCCCCCTGCCATAGGCAGGGACACCTCCTTCTAGGTCAGGCTTCTCAGCGCCTTGTCCAGCCAATCACATAACCCAATACCCCTGTCATTGACAGGGATATCTTTCACTAGATCAGGTTGCTCGAAGCCCAATCCAGCCTGACTGTGAACACTTCCAGTGATATGATGCAGCTTCTTTGGGAAATCTTTTACAGTTTCTCAGCACCCTTATTATAAAAAAAAAATCTTCCTTGTCTTCCATCTAATCATACACTCTTTCAGGGTCACTATTGCCCCTTCTCTTGGCACTTCAGGCCTTAGTTGTAAGTCACTCTGTGTATCCACTCCCACACTACACACTTTCAGGGCAGTATGAGAAGCAGAAAAGCCTGATGTTGTGGAAGCACTGTTCCGAAAGAAATAAAACATCAGTGCATTATCAATATTTTTTTTGGTCACAAATCCAAAAAACAGCCCCATGCAGGCTACTGTGAAGAAAACTAACTATAACTCAGACAGAAGTAATACAGTACTAAACATTTACATTCCAGTTTTTCATCCTAAGCAACAAGTCTCAGAGAATAAGTGATACCAAGAATACAGGTAATCACTGCAAGTTACATTAAGGTTCATATTATTCATGATGATGATATAGAGCCATATTAAGGAAATGTCCATTCTAAGATCATAAGAATATTAACACTATTGAATATTTTTCTATGTTTATGGGAAAATATGTCAAGTACTAGTTGATATTTGGTAGGAGAAGAGCCTATTAGATATATTTTAGTTAGAATTCTCTTTTAAGCTGTTGATGCTACAATAGATTTTTAAAAAATGTAGATGCTGGCAAAATTATTATGCATCAATTATTTTAATAGCTAAAATGAAGTTATTCTTTTATTACTATTTATTTTTCTATGTATATATTATTACCCACTAACTAGTTCCCATAGTGAAGTGTACTTGTAAAACATGAAAAAAGTATCTGCAGAAAAAAATTCCATTTTAAAAAGTTCTGCACAAGTAAGAAGGTTAAATGTTAATTGACTAGCCTTCTGATAATGTAGGCATTAGAAAACAGCAAGCCACAGCTGACTAGGAATTACTCCTTTTACCACATTTATACTGCAATTGCTCACAATGCCTTAACCTACAATTGTTTTTCTTTCCAATGACTCGGTCACATATCGTAGAGTGATTTGCATGCTGATGCATGAGAAGACCGTTTTATTTAATCTGTGATAACACAAATTACTTGGTGCAGTGTAAGCAGCTAAAATTCTGAGGAGATAAAATAGAGTGAGAAGCCTACTTCAGAAAGCAAATGTAATTATTATTTGCTGTTAAATAAAACAGTCTGTTAAATGAAATGTCAGTGGGAGGGCCAGCAAAATACTGTCTTATCATATACCTGATAAGCAAACAGCCCCAAGAGAAAGGGAGATATTTCATCTGTTCTGTTCTGTTAGTTCAAGATGAGTGCATGTTGGCATGTGTTTGGGCTTGAGTTTGGTACAAACATCTATTTTTCTTCATGTAAGAATTTGATTTAAGAGAGGCACAATTCAGAGAAGAGTGTCTGTCACAAAGCCTTTGCTTGTTCTCTGTAGCAATGCTCCAACTAGTCCAGGTAGAGCAGCAGTGTTAGAATTGTGTTAAAGGTAAAAGAGAACACAGCATGTAGTAAAATTTAAGAATTTAACATTAGACTATCTAATATTTCACAAATTCAAACTATCTAATGAATATAAGGTTTTAGTAATAATACAGATAGAACTGTAATACTCACCACATGCACACTGACTATCTAGTGCTTTACTGTAATACTGTGATCACATATCTACAGTGTTGTTTTCATATTTGACTTTGTTTCTCAGTCTCCAGATCTATTTTATTTATCAAGGAAGTAAATTATTTTTTCTCAAGCCAAGTCTATTTTTCCCCATGACAGTAACTGGTAAGCAATCTCCCTGCCTTTAATTCAGTCCATGAGCTTTCTATTTTCTCCTCCTGTCCTAAAGAACTAAGTGATACAAAAGGGCTGCAGCAACACAGTCTAAGTCTTTTACACAGAGAGAACCTTAAGGCATCTTTTGCAAATGAGTATCTAAACATGTAGATATCAGGGAATTCCACATATATACAGTGCAAATAGCTCAGCTGTGAGAACACTGAACTCCTAATCTGAGGGTTAAGTGTCCCAAGTCCCTGAACAGACTTGTCAGAGTTGAGTTGATGGCTGGACTTGATGATCTGGAAGGTCCCTTCCAACTGGGGTGATTATGATGTCTAAGCTCTATGTCTGCCCATCTGTTAAATACTTCCAGGGATAGGGCCTCAACCACTTTGCTGGGCAGTGTGGTCCAATGCTTGATAACTCTTTCATTGCAAAAAAAAAAAATTAAAAAATCTTGTTTAGAAGACTGATAAAGATCAGTCTTGTAAAACTTGTCTGATATTTACTTTTAATTGTTAACCTTGTATGTTATCAGTTGTTATGACTGTATTTTCAAAGCAGTCAGTACCTAAGAATCATATCCTGTTTTACCTGTGAATATATTTTTCAAAGTAATCTCCATACATAGACAACTATCTGTCTCTTCTACTGCTTTCCAGAAACCTGAATAATCTCAGTATCTTTCAATGCCTCCTTAGGATTTCCTTTGTCAAAAGCATTCTAATCCTTTCATGAAAGTTTTTTAACTTTCAGGCCATGAAATGGATCTTTCAATAATTCTTTTCACTGTATACTTGAGTTGTCTTGTCTTTCTTTTCAGTCCTCATTTCAAGATATGATGGTACGCTCCTTTTCTGGTGTTACTGTGATTTATTTCTGCTTCTTTCTCCATCAGCTCAAAACCAAATAAATAATGCAGGAATGTTAGTAAGACTATGGAACTAAACTTATCAAAAAAGTAAGAAAGAAAGCTTTGGATACTGCTAAAAAACACAGTTAGCTTATTCTCTGGAGCTCTGAGGAATTCTTATCAAAAAATCTTTATGGGAAATAATGGGTGATACCTAATCTTATTCTGATAAATTTTTAAATAACTATATGCTGTAGTAAGGAAAAAAGTACAGATGCTAATAAAAGTAGGCTTTCATCAGTTGTATTTCAGGAGATGTATTATCTAATCTAAATTCATACAGACTGAAAAACCTGAAAGTCTTTCTTGATACCTGATCTTGATGTACGCACCAACTATGTCTCAGTTTTGTAACAGGCCAGCTCATTGCTGTAGTAGCTTCCTTTGCCCATTTTTATTTTATTTGTGCTGCCACTTCTATATTTCAATGTGTCTCAGAGTGGAAGTAAAGTTCTTGCACAAAGAAAGTGAGAAGAGCAGCAATAGGTCAGTTGGATGTCCTCTCCAACACACCAGGTGGTGATGACAATGGTGATGATGATGATGAATGATGAATGATGATTTTTCATGTTGTCTCCCTAGCACAATTGCACTTTTCACTGAGACTCTCTCAGGTTCTACAGTGTCAGTTTCTGTTTATGACTGTATTAGTGCTGGTTGGAGAAGCTCAATTAGATGTGGGTGCAGTATGCTAATTGATTGTTAAGCTTTGTGCATGTATGTTAATTGGATAACATGAAAAGGACTATTACCATGTTATCTACTTGGATCTATTTACTTCAATATGAATTTATTGACTAAAAGCCATGAGGGGATCTGCAACTGCAAGCAAAAGGGATGAGGAGATAAGAGAAGAGCAGGGCGTGATCCATTCAAACATTACCTGGAATATAGAGGATAAATTCAATTGTATACAGGTCAGAATTCAGTGCTTTGAGATGTTTAGCTATTTCAGAAAGACACGATTCTCCTGTAAGTCATACATCTTTTCCATTAGCCCTATGAAGATACTTCACATGGCCTAGAGAATCTGAAATGTCAAAGTATCTTTGTGTTGGTAGCCAAATTGAATTATAGATATTAGTTATCTGTATAATTAATGTTAGTTAAAATGAGCTTCACTGACAATTTTCATTAGGTAAAGAGCAAAAGACTGTGTCTTCCAGGAGACAGCACAATGGACTTAGATGCTTAAAAGCCAGGTCCTTTTTTCTGAGCTGCTTCTTGCATGTGACTGCCACACTTCACTGACTAAAGATGGAAAGTAAGGAAGTGTTCTGATTTGTGGTAAAACAGAACCAACTTACTGTTTTAGTTATCTTACTTCTTAACTAAACATCTTCTAACTCAATGAAATCAACAGCATATTGTGCACAAAACGTTGTTTTCGGAGTTTGCTTATAGTAAATGTGAGGGGATGTTACACAGAGAAGCTTGCTCTTGTATTCATTTCTATAACAACCAAGGTCAGCTGACTTCATTTGCACTGCTGGAGTGATGGAAGTGGAAAAGATAGAGAAATAATCTCTGTGGGGAGGAACAGAGAGGCCAGGTGACCCCAAACTGGCCAACAAGGGTATTCCATCTCATTTTCCCTATGCTCAGGGAATCTAAGGGATCAAACGTTCTGCCCTCTTTCTTGAGAACCAATGTTCATGGAGGACCTCATCTGTTCATCTGCCATTGATCCTAATCTGCCTGCAACTGACACCAGATCTGGAATGCGAATCTTATCCATCAATTAATCCTGTCTGGGACTCCTCTAGTGCCTCCTGCTGATACTGCACTGGGAGCTTGGTTTTGTATATATATCATACCAATTACAGTACTACTGTTTTATTTTATTAATAATATTTCATTAATATTTCATTAATGTACTTTAGTTCCTTCTAAACTTATAAATCTCTTTATCTCTACTCTTCCTCTCCTTGGAGTGAGAGGTGGGGAAGAGCATCTGTTGTCCCATCACTGGCCAGTCTGGCCTAAACCACAACAATGAATAATTAAATTTTAAATATCAGTGCTTGGTGCCACTTCTGATACTACAGGGTATCCCATCTGGTCTCCAGAATGGGGAAGAAAATGTCAGTTTACTATAGAACCTGAGTAATATCTGTTATCATCATGCAGAGATCTCAATTCTGCTATTTCAGGATTTAAGCTTTCCAGTAAATACATATTAGATCTGCAAATTTTCATGAGCTGAAATATAATCTGGCTGCAAAAGTAACATTCAACTTCGTATTATCTTGTACTGAATACTTTTGATGTAGAGTCTCTGTTGTTTACAAAATTAATTCAAACTGGCACCACCACATTGATGCACACTTGGCTGAAGGACAATCAGCAAAGTTATGTGGAACTGCAGTGTCCAGGAAGGTGTACCCAGGGTTGGTTTTAGGCCCATTTTCATTTAGCAATTTAATTTCTGCTTTGGACAGAGAAATAAATGGCATCTTAAGTAAATTCACAGAATATATGAAATTGGAATGTATTGCAAATATAATTATAGATAAAGGAATAACATAAGAAGATTAAGGGAAGTTAGGATTATTGTCAGAAAATAAAATTATATTTAATCTTGGGAAATATGCAAGCTGTACATCTGGGGAATAATAATTCAGAAAGACCATCTGAAGGAGGAGTAAAGACTAGGAGCAATAAAGACAAGAGGTGAAGAGAACAGCAAACTATATGTGACCCTCAGGGTAGTGAAGCAACTAAGAAAAAAAAGAACAGTGAAGTAACAGGAAGAAAGATACTGGGTATTAAACTCAGACACTCCTTGCTTATTGGTGTTGGAAGCAGGTTATTAGAACACATATAGAAGACTGAAGAACAGTTGACAAACAAATTGGAAAAATCTAGAGATGAAAAATAAAACAAATTAACTATCTGAAAGAACTAGTGAGAGTGTTGAAAAAAGCTACATACTGTAAACCAGCTACAGGAAATTGCTAATCAGATTAGCAATTTGAAATATTTAAAGAGTGTAAAAACTGAAGGAGAAAAGCTGCAAATGGAAAAATTAGATGACATGAACTCAAAAAAAACATGTTGTGAAGGTTGCCGAAACATTGTAGAAGCATATGTCTATTTTTGAGCTCCTCACTTGTAGACATAAGTGCATACACAGCTCTTCTTGTAAATGATGAATTTCACTCAATAATTATCATTCATTATTTAATATTATATAGTAATTTTTACAAGGAATTTTTCAGAAATTGGTTCTCCCATCTAAAACTTGAAGAAGTAGACAGATAGAGGATAAATTTAAAAAAAGAAAAAGGAAATTCTGTCTTGATATATTGACAAGATTTTTCACTACATGAATGATCAAACTCAGGAACTGGCTTCCTAGTGATATCCTTAGGGATATTCAGAACCTGTCTGGCCATGATTCTTAGCAATCTGCTGTGATAGGGCCTGCTTTTTAGGGCTGTGTGATTTCTAGAGGTCTTTTTCAACTTGATTATCTTTTCACAGAACAAAAGATAAGTCTTTATGCAGGTACAGGGAAAATATGAGGGAAGGAAAATGTGTTTACATGTGCTGATGAGATTAAAAGAATGTGAATTTCTTATGAAAATTTTTCCATTACAGTACAAGCAACTGTGTACACACAATTAATTGTTCTAGAGTGACTGATCTATGACTAAATGCAGATACCTATCTCTATTTTCTGTACTTAATCTAAAGTAGGTTAATCCCTGCTGGTCTTCTATCACAGTTTATATTGATTCACAGATTTTGGCTAAATCTTGTATCAGCTGAGGACTCTCATCATAGAGAACTTGTGGAATAATAGCCCCGTCACAAAAGAAAAAAAGCATTAATTGACCCAGCTATCCAACATCATGTGAGAGGACCGTGCTAATGAGGTATATATGAATCTAGTTTGGTGACTAGAAGAATCAAGCTAAATTCAACATATTGTACACTGACTAACAAAAAACATCTCTGAAGTTGGATTTAACACTGAATTTGGAAGGGCAGATTCAATTTTATATTAAAAAAAGTATTTTAATTTTAATTTTTCTTACGGTACTCATAAAAGACAACAAAAGAGAGACAAGCCTATGATCTTGATTGATTGTTAAAGACAGGCAGCAATCAAATAGTCTTTTCAGCAATGCAACATTCAGCAGAATAGTACATTGACCATTCAAAGCTAAGCTTAGGGATAGGCTTTGGCTTGCCTATGGTGCAATGGAGTGTTTGTTGAAGACCACAAATTCGGTTTGTTAGTTCTACATGACCAAACTGACACCCAAAATCAAAATAAATCTTAGACAAAAAAATATGTAAATGGTAAGCCTTTGAACTGGCAGATATCCAATACAATTGCTGTGCTGCTTCTGCTTTCTGGGCCTAGTTTCTGATCCACAGGAGTTAGCAGTCACTGTATAATACCTTACCTCTTCAGCTATTTCAAATGGCAGTTTACTTGATTATTCACATCCTACCTTTTAAGCTGTNAAAGGAGGATTTTTCCCCCAAAATGAAGGTGCCCCCTCACCTAGTATCCTCTAGTATCTGTTTTAAAACATAGATGCAGTGAAGAATTAAAAAAAAAATTTGTAACAGAAAAATAATCTGAATTCCACTGAGCATATAATTTCTTTGTGTCTGCTTTGGCTTATGATGGACTTGCTGGTCCATTGCTGATCAGTTGATTTATTAAGGTGATGTAAGTGCTTTACAGAAAATGCAATTTCCCTCATATTGCAAAGTAAAAAGGTCAGAGGAATCTCATGGAACACAAGACATATTCAGTGAAATCATCTGTGAAACACATTGTATATGTACTCTCCACATTTTATTCAGTGCATTCAAGAAAAAATAGAGTATGTATTACTGAAGAATAAATAATTTTGGAAAAATATTTTTAACTAGATTGTCGGGTAATCATTCAAATAATATAATAAAAATTTTATAAATTTAATTAAAAATTAATGAATTATTAGAATGACAATATATTTCCTTGTTAAATAAACAGCCACCTCACTAATGAAGTGTGAAGAAAATTGCAAGGAGAAACTTAAGTAGATAATTTATAACTCATTAAGTAGCAAAGTGCTGTACCCCCTGTTGGTTACTCTTAGTGATGAAAAGAGATAAAGCAGCAGAACTGCTATCTCAAATGTTAAATTAAGTCTACATATTCCAAGCAGCTAGTTTACATGTGTCCATTTATTTATTTTTTCTGCTGAAAAGTAGTTTACAGGTCCTCGGAATGTGGGAGTTAAATACCTAGAGGGACTGCTGTTACATAGTCTTACTTTGCTATATAATTGCACTTTAAATTCGAAGTATGCACAGAAACTTTGCTTTGTGGGTGTATGAGCAAAAGGTATCTGTTTTTCTACAATAGGAACTTTAGTGATCTGGAGGGGTGGTTTTAGTCAGGCAACAGTTAAGGTGATCCTGTTATTTCTGAATTAGTGAGTACCAAGAAAAAAGTGATTTCTGTCTAATAAACTCTATACTGCAGTGTTGTCAGTAAGTAAGTCATCCAAATGATGATGGGATAGAGAAACCAAAAATTATCACAAGATATAGTCGGGTCTGTTTTTTAACTTTCTCTAAGTTGTAACTCTCTTTCAAATAAAAACCCTGAGAGATCATGTAGTTCAATCCCCCTGCTGGAGCACAAACACATAGATCAGATCACACAGGAATGTGTTCAGGTGGGTTATGAATGTCTCCACAGCCTCTCTGGGCAGCCCATTTCAGGTTCTGGTTAAAAAAGGGCAGACTTTTATTCACAACTAGGCATATAAGTCATTGATAAGTAATAAAGAGGATAACACAACACCTTGTATTCAAGGTATTTAGCTGAATTGGAAAACATGACTCTTTGATCCTTCCTATCAGAATTTTTTTTAATCTCCCCACATACGTGGAGACCATGCTTGCCTAAAATATTCTTTACTGTAGTGATTGTCATTCTCCTGAGAAATGGGTACTTTTAGTAGCTTTTGAGAGGAAGGACTTCTCATTTTCCATTTGAATGTTAGAAATAGGCACCTTCAGTACAAATGCTGAAATTGCTTGTCCTACATGGAAACTTGCAAGGTCTTGGAGGGGGCTTTAATTCTCTTTCCCTGAACACAGATCAATACTAATCTCACAGAATAGGTGCCAAGAATTCCTGTGCAATTAGACACACAGGGAACTTCAGTCTAATACAGAAGTAATTTATTTTTTTTTAGATGAAATTAAGGTTAGCTAGTCATGGTAAACACGCAGATAAGACTTCTATCTTGGTTTTAGTCTAATTCACAACACAGACCATGTGTTAGTGAAATAAATGTCATTCATTCACATTAGAAAAAGGCTTTCAAGTGGAAAGTCCTGAGTTTGAGCTCTCACATAAGTTAATTATTGGAGACTGGATGAGGCTAAGTATAGCTATGTTTTCATGGAAGAAACTGATTTATCTTCATTGTAAATTGATAAAGTATAATTATTTTGAGTTTATAATATATTTTTATACTTTATGTATGCATGACAGGCCATTTGAACTTTCTTCAAAATAATTTATTCAGAATGTCATCACGTGGTGAACCACATACACAGTACAAAAAACATATATCTAAGCATTGATTCTCAAAAAGATTCTCCACTTTTGGCTTATTGAGCTACATAACTGTGCTGTTGTATATGTGTATTTTCTGGCTGGAAGAGAAGAAAATATTATTTGTAGTCTGAGATATGCTTCACGTTAAAAATATTTCTGGTGTGGATAGGCTCTTTTTTTTAGATTATTAGAAAAAAAAAAAGAAAACTTTAAATTTTAAAGTTAAATAAGGGTAAGTAGAAAAAAGTAGATTTCTAAGAAAGTTGTTTGGTTTTACTTTTGCATTTTTTTTTTTTAAGTGTACTGAATTTAGCTGTGATTGAGTTATTCTTTTTCATAGTAGCATGTCTAGTGCTGTGTTTTGTATTTACCATGTTAAGAGTGATGACAACATTGACACATTTTAGCTATTGCTGAACAGTGCTTACACAGCATCAAGGACCTTTCCACTTCTCAATCTCCCATGCCAGTAAGTAAGTAAGGGGTGCACATGTTGAAAGGGAATGCAGCTGTCACAACTGATCCCAATTAGCTGAAAGGATATTCCATAGCATTGGATGTCATGCCCAGTAATAAATGTTGAAGGAAGGAGTAAGTGGGTTCATTTGCAGTTAGGGCATTTCTATTCCCAAAGTAACCATTATGCATAATGGAGCCCTACTTTACTCCAGATGTCTGTACACCTTGCAGTTGATGAGAAGTGGTGAATTACTTCTACATTTTGATTTGCTTCAGAGTACATCTTCTGCTTTATCTATTGAACTGCCTTTTTTTCAACACATGAGTTTTTTCACTTTTACTCAGCCAGTTGTCATTCCCAGCTCTCTAGAAGAGTAGTGAAGGAGCAAGTGTGGAAGGCTGAGCTGTCCAGCAGAGTTAAACAACAATAGAAAAATATTGGGGTTTGTTGGTTTTTTATGTTTTTTTCCCTCTTAATTATTCTATTTACTTTCCATTTTTTCTTTTCTTTTTTTCCCTTCTTTGCCTTTTTTCTACTCTTTTTTTATCTTTTTCTTTCTCTTTTCCTTCTTATTTTTCTTAATTTCTCTTGTTCCTTTTTTCTTTATTATTTTTTGTTTTTCTCTTTCTGTGGATTTTTTCTAACATATTCTGCCTTCAAAATATGCTTATAACTAACAAGTAAATTGAACCATGCCAGTTTCAAAAGCCTAATAGGGGCAGGGCAACTGTCACTTCATGTTCCGAGGTATGTACATGCCAACTGCACACATGTATGACATAAATACATAAATACATGGTCAGTCCCACACAACACAGGTATGCATGCAGAGCAACCAGACAATCACCAGCAGAACCAATGGACTCTTCCTGTTCTCTTGCTGTGAGAGGCACTTCGGTACAGTGTAGGTCCCTCCAGCACCCAGGCTCAGATTCACAGTCTGAGCAGTAACTGAACCTTAGATCCTGGTCGACCTGCTTGCTGACTCCTGAATGCTGCTCCAGTTGTTGGTATATTACAAATGTAGCCTTTCAAGACAAAGTTTGACTCCATTTGCTGTCAGTCACACAAGCATGCACAGCCCTTTACCCAGGAAAAACTCATATAGCAGGCCCCCACCAGAGGGCCAGGTCCAGACTCCAGGGTGCAAAAGGTATGTAGAAATGCTTGAACAAGTTAAATAAAAAAACATGAGAATGATTAAGGAATTGGAGCACTTATCATACAATGAAAGTGTAGGACAGCTGGGGCTGCTCAACCTGGAATAGAGAAGGCTTGAGGGCATACTTTCCATGTATACAAATATCTAGTTGGTGTGAGTAAGGAAGAATGTAGCATGGCCCTGACCAACCTGTTCCAGATGGCCTTTCTCTAAGCAGGGAGGTTGAAGCAGATGATCTCCAGAGGACTCTTTTCATTACAGTGATTCTGTACTGATGTGATTCTACCCTGACGTGGTTCTACAAGTAATCAATTTCAGAATGGATATCATATGTAATTTCACCATTTCCAGAATACTTAATTGGAGTGTACAGCTTTTTTTTTTCTTTTCCCAAGAAAAAATCAGCCTATTACATGGAATTTAGCTTTAAAGACTACAATCTTTTATGTACATGCAAACACACTCTTAATTGTATCAAACAAAAAAAAAACTTCAAGAGATACTCTGTGAAAACAGGAACAGAGATTTTGAAGTGTTCAAGCAAACACACTGTTATTACAAATGAACAGTCAGTGTTTCCTGCATAAAATAATTTTGCGTGCATAAACAGTCTTTAGTTACCTGATGATAAAGATGAGATTCAATCAGAAACCATGACAGCTGCATTCAGACATCTAGATCTTCATGGAGGCGATCCTCTTGACTTCTCTCACATGAAACAGAGGCTGGATTGTGATGCAGTGCCCCATGTGTAAGTTTTTTGTAATTTTGCCATTGTCTTAGTATGTGTCTCATGCACTTGAGTAGTCAGCACAGGAAGGCAGTTATTTCCCCCAGCTTCTGCTTTGAGACTATTATATATATAACTATTATAGTTGAACTATAATTACTTAACAAAGCAAATAAAAATTAGATAGCAATAATATATATTAAAATAAAAACGGAGGGAGAGGAAAGACTGTCTAATAAGTTTAGTAAGGAGTTTGAACACATTAGAAATCAAATAAATCCTCATAATTGCATATGAATGATATCAAATTACAAAGCTATATTTCTTAACTACAAAAAAGAAAGAAAAAATAGTTATTTCTACTATTAGTATGAAGACACATTGTACAAGAGGGTAATTATTTGCTACATATCAGTGTTCAAAAATATTAATAATTAGTAGTAAATTTTTTTACACTTTTTTTGAGCACTTGAGTCATGAAAGATGTAATTCGCCAATTATTAAAACTGATAAATAATAGCACACTGCAAATGCTGCCTTAAAAAAGTATAACATTAATGATGCACAAATACTACAAAAGGGAAAGAAGACAAATTAGAGGGTTTTTTTAAATTTATAACTTCTTTTGGAAAGTGACCAAAAGACTAAGTGATTTAATAGACTGCAAAGCAGCAAATGACTATTTAAGCCTTTATAGAACTAATGCGATGATATCTTGGGGGCAATCACACTTATATGTGGGTAGGGAAAAGGAAGTAGTTAATTTTTTGCTTAGTACATTTGATTGAATGTTCATGTAATAAATTTTCAAGACCATGATTTTTTATGATTGCTCAGTTATATTTGCAAATGGCTATTTCAAAGTTAGGAAAACAGCCGTTTCTATTATTTAGTTAATTTGTGTTATTACCAAAAGGGAGTTTTATTTTTTAATGGCACAGCACTAGCTATTTTGTTGCCTTTTAGTGCTTACATTAATATGATTAAGTTACTCTGTTTCTACTTCTTGTGCTGCAGCTTACTTAATTCTCTTATTTTAATGGTTTCCTGTGGACCTGGAAGACATTCTGTTGTTTACACAATATTAACTTAATTACACATCTACCTCTATTTGCTGTAGTTGCTATATTCTTAGTTGCTCGTGACTTTGTTGTTGACATCAGATTATTCTAATCACACCTTGAATACCTCTTTAAAGTCTTCTGTTTGTTTTTGATGATTCAGACTGGAGGAATAATTAGTGGTTTTAACTGTTCTCAAGAATCAAATGATTAAAGCAAATGTAGTGCAACTAGATGTTTTCCTAAACTTTTCACACATATCTTGTGATATTCTGAAATAACCCCTCAAAGGATTTCAAAATTCCTCTGTTATTTCCCCAAAGAGCAGATGATTTATCAGTAGAAATGAACTTTTTATTTACAAACATGTCATAAGATATCAGCTAAGATAATGTACCTTTTGATAACAAGCAATGCAACTGAAAATCACAGGATCACACAGTTGTTGGAATTGGAAAGGGCATTTTGAGATCACCTAGTCCAACCCTCCTGCATAAGCAGGGTCAGGTAGATCAGGTTATTTATGACTGTATCCATATTCAAGTTTTTAGTATCTCCAAGTCTGGAGACACAATAACCATTTGGTGAAACCTGTGTTTGACAACTCTCCAAATAAAATTTAAATTTTTTTGTGTGTCATTACATCGTCATGTATTTTAGTTTGTGTCTGGTGCCTGATGAGGTGTCACTGGGCACCAGTGAAAAGAACCTGATTCTCTCATACTTCTTCCCTCCCAGCACTTCTTTTTGAGTCAAAGGAGAAAAATACTTGCTTTCGGTGTGCAAATTACCTCATGAAGCACGTGTCTAAGATATATAGGATAAATTGCATCTTAAATACCTGAACAGAGAAAAACACTTCTAAATTCCTAAATAAAATTAGAATATAAAATGTGATCAGTCTTCTTCTTTTGGTTAGGTATTCTATCTGTACACTTCAGATGCGTACACTTCAAGGAAAGAATCCTGTTCAAATCAAGTAATAAATCGTGGCTTACTAGCCCTTTAGGAACAAATTTGGCTTATCCATGTCTGGCTATTTTTTTTCTAAACTGCATTCAGTGACCCTGTATGTTAAAATAATTTTCAAGGAGATCGTGTGTGTATGTATTCTTTCAATTTAGAATTTTTTAAAAAATCTAACTGTTGTAACATAGTCCATCAGATTTTTTGGAACTACCAGCAATTCTTTTCAATATAAGAGCCGTATTTTCTGTGAAATATTATTTTCTGTATTTCTGTTTCTTTTAGTTGTGAATTTTGATAATCTAAAGGTCACAACAATTTTCTATGTTTTCTCAAGTACTTGTCCTAAAATTTGGTATGATGTTTCTGTTGGCCAGTCAGGTATCTAAAAGGTAATTTCCATGACTGCATTTCCCATATAAGAGACATTCATTAAAAGCAGAAGTTTCTTTTGAATTTTTTACAGAGACTGTCAATTTTAATCTTATAAGTCAATTTCTGAGGTTTAATGAGTAATTGAACTTGGAGATATGTACAAGATATGCAGAATTCCATGTGCTTGCTTTGATCTGCACATTCAAAAATTATTATCTTATATGTAATTATACAACAGGAACAATATGTTCATTCAGAAGGATGCACTCTCAGCTTCCTCTCCTCAGGAAGGTCTAAGACCAGTGAAGTCACTTCTCAGCTTCTTCTTCTCCAGACTAAACAAACGCAAGAGTCCTTAGGCATTTCTCTGTTCCTCTCTGTATTATTTGAAGAAAAGATTATATTCTGCAGTATTTCTTCTTAAATTATGGTGGAGAAGCAAATATTTCAGTTTGATAGAATGAAAAATTAGTAAACTTGTAGGGACTCATGAAGTATTTTGTATTGAAAATGCTGAAATGAGATCTAGAAACTTTCATATTTCTCTAGTTCTTTGGAGAATGGTGGAGACAATGGCTGAAACTATTAACCACATTAATTACAAACAATTGCAATCACTAAAGATTTAAACTTTTTGCAAAGATGTTTACTTTAAAGTGCTTGTGCTTGATGTAGAAGCAAACTGTTTATGTTAAATAATTCCCCTTCACCCTGTCAGAAGAAATTTGTTTCAACTGGCTTTTATCTTGAATCATCAAACATCAAGAAGATTCTTAATTAATTACTTACAGGGAACACATCCTCTTCCCTCAAGTTCACAGTTTTAGTCTTTTAGACTTCAGAGCACTGTTTTTTAACAGACCGGCTTACAGGAAAGATGAGGAACAGATCGACTGAAGGTATATGCAACCTTTAGACAAACATTTTCTGTATAGTTAGTGGCAATGAGAAGTGATGGCAGTAGCATATCTTCACCTTCACTTCATTTGAAAAGTTTAGATTTAACAAAGCAGAAGTAACTACAATGAAATCTTCATGAAAGAGCACAGCATGTCTCCTCCTCTGTGTTCTTCATCAGTTCTGATTCAGAAAATGGTGACTGCCTCATAGGGTGATGTCTTTAGAAATTCAGCAGTGCAGTTCAGAGAAAACTAAGCCATAAGAGTTACAAAGACTCAAACACCACAGGGCCTAGTAGGGAAGCCATTATAATTGGGTTTCCATGGCTATTCTTATTCTAAGAAATTTGTCACTATCAGAGATTCTTGGACCCCTTGTGGGCTGCAAGATCATTTTGGAGATACAAAATGACAGACTAGAGGCCGGAGTATATGCAGTAAGAATTGCTGAAGAGTTCTGTTGCATCTGGATATAGCCAAATTACAGTGTTCTGCTTTAACATTTTACAGCAGCAAGGATGTATTTGCAAGAGCTATGGCTGTACTGGCTTTCTTCTTAAACAGTTTTCCAAGACGAATATTCTCAATCATTCTTACTGGAAAGATTCTACCGTAAAAAGACCAATCTGTCAAATGAAGATAAAAGCCCTGTGTCATACCTACTCACAATAAGTACTGTGCTTGACCAGTTTCAGTAATAGCGTTGAGTACATTTTCTCAGCAACAAAAGATTGGCAGATAAATCTTTGGATAAAGGGGAGGTGAAGGTCTATTGCTACTACTCCTGCTACTGCCATGGCTATTTCAACTACTATTACTTTTGTATGGTTTTGTCTGGCCTTGATTGAATTTTGAAACAAAATGTAGGAATGTCTCAGCATAAGTACAATATGCTTCTCTTCATCCCAGAATAGTCTAATGATGTACAGAGGAAGGAGGTTTGGAAGAAACAGTATGGGCTCAAATTTAGCATTTAGTTAAAACAGAGTTTAGAGTTTAAGCACATAGAATCAAATCTGTAAGCATGTGAGACTCAACAGCTATGTGAAAAGATTTGATGTTTCCAGCTGTAAGCATATTTCTGCACAAACTTTTTGGTCTGGGAGACAGAGTGTTACCTTTTAGTGAGAATCTGTCTCTACAGTCAAAATAATTAGCATATAATTAAGCAGTCAATAACGAATATACATTAAGACATTGAAATTTGGTTTATAGTACTGTTTTCTTTGAACTACAATAAATAACAGTAATATGAAATGGATTAAAGCTTCTACATAGAATAATGATTTCCTGCAATGTCTGAGCTGGAGGTACTGATTTTTCAGCAATTTTTCTGGAGGATGATGTCACTAACAGCTATTGAAGGGTCAGATCATAAGAAAAAAACAAAACGCTGAACTGTTTTACCTTCACTTTGGCTTCTTTCAGGGGAATCCTCAATCTTCAAATAGATATTATGCTCCCTGTCAGTATAAGAGTATTAATCTGTTTTTTTTTGGTTTCATATTTATTTCCTTTTAAAATATCTGACAGATGGGTCAGACACTCAAGAAGAATGAAAAACAGTGAAGTATACTTCGAAGAAAGAAGGCCCCCTAGTACAGGATATGTTTATAGCAGCTAATATGAGAATCACAGGAAGGAACTAGGAAATGGCAGCTCAAGCAGAGCCTGAAACAAGAAACTTGCTATGCATGTTAAGGAATTTCAGCTCTTAAAATTAATGAGTTAATTAAAAGACAAGTGTGAAACTTGAGACCCGCCCTCTTTTTTCAACTTCTATTTCTATCTTACTTTCTTACTGAAATCTTTCTCTATTTATTAGGTTCTTAAATAATTTTCTCATAAGGCAACTCCCTACTGGCAAAATAGATAAATCAAATTTGAAGCTCTTCATAACTCAATATGCATTTACAGTGACGTAAGGTCTACCTACATGAAGCTGTAGTTTCAGTATATCTTGGATTACATTTCTGGGGAATTTTTTTATGACTGCAGAAAGAATCTGAGTATTTAATACTCTTAATAAGTGCTTCTTGTGAGATATGTTGTAATATGAAAGCAATGATTCTGGCAGAAATGCTATTGAAATTATAGTAGGTGGAGGTACTGTGCACCTTGAGGTACAACAAGGTTTAACTGAGGCTGCTCATTCTACAGATTTGACACTTTCTATTTCCAGGTAAATTTATCTAGTCAGATGTGAAAGAAAAAGATCTAGAAATTGCTAAAAGACACTCTAGTTTTCCCAGCATGTCAGTGTTACTTCCCTCCAACATCTGAATGGGGAAAGATGGATACTCCTTACTTCAAAGTGATTGGCTCGCGAGTATATCATCTGAGATTGTTTATAGGAAAATTGAAAGAGTATTACAGGATTTACTCTTTCTAGATAACTAAGGAGATAAACAGCTACTTTATGAATCCAAATACTGGATGTGAGTCAGGCAAATCCTCCTAACACATGAAGGTGATTTTTATCATGATGTCAGTTTCCTTGAGGAGCTGTAGTATGCAAGACTACATACATGAGGGTTTAGGCATTTTTCTGATTAGTTAACAAACTAATTGGTTTTCCTCACAGTTTGCAATTAAGCACATAAGTTTTAGACTTTATTAAAAAAAATTCATCATTTTATACACAGAAAAACAGTCCAGTCTTGCTTACTCTAAGTTACTTTTCACCATGTAGAAAGCATTAGGAAAAAACATACTCTGTCAACTGGACCTCATGAAAAACACTTTCAAGAAACAAGCTCTTTTGTGATTTCTGGGCAATAATGGATGGCACCACATTAGAAAAAAATGGAATTCTCAAAAGGAATTTTCTGTATTATCATCCATGTAAAGTATTCAAAGATCTACTTAGTTTTCCTAATTTCTTTGTATTATAAAATTTTATCTTGTGAGACCCACCCATTAGGGTAAAGACTCTATATCTCAGTGATACCAACAGATCTGAACATCTGCCAAAACATGGAAAGCATCAAGATGTCTGACAGCCACATAATTTCACATGTATAAAAACTTGTGAAATTTAATAATTTGTTGTTGTAAAAATGTAAGTTTATTCTCAGTGTAAATTATACACTTTACTCATTTAATGCCAAGCTAAATAATTCAAATGTGCACATCTAGGAATATGTACTGTTAGTATATCAAGGTAAATACTTTAAATGACATGAAATGGGACAAATCATACCAGATTTCCTGAAGAGTATTCCACTTGAGTGTCTGGAGAGCAATGTATTATCCACCCCAAGGAACTGGATGTGAAATTCATAGACTTTATTTCAAGTGGAAGACCAGTTAATGTAAATTACAATCTTGACGATGAAAAAATATTGAGTTTTCATTTGGAGAAGTATAAAGGTTTTGTGCCTGATCAGCCACTATAACATGTAATAAAAGAGTGCTTTGCACTACAGTGATCAATATACTTAGTCTATTATTGGACTCTTGTCATGTGCATAACTAGAACTAATGCAGGTATAATCTGATTTTTGAGAAAACCAAGAGACAATAATGTCCAGGACTCTCTTTAAGCAAAATGCAGAGCTCTACCACTCCCATAGCTCAGAATCTGTGTTTATGCATTGTCAGATTTACAACTTTATTTTTTTAGTGTAGTTAAGTTACTCAATGAAATGTACTGTTGGACAATAGTTTTGCTCTGAGCAGTGGAATAACCCTGAATTTCTAAGCTTATAAGGGACAGCTTTACAGACACTTATAAATGCCAGGCATGAGAATGTGCATAGACTGACAGTGTGTTAAAAGCAGGACATGGCTTTTGGATGAAACAGGGTGCATCTTAATCACTTGGTGGCAAAAGGCTAATTAAACTCCAACAGTAAATTAACATAGCTTAGGTTAGGAGAGTACATGCGAGTTATCATTACTCTGTGCAAGATGACAAAGCTTACAGTCAAAATTGCAGCTTTCAAGGACAGAATATGAAATGTACAGGACCTCTCCATTAGAAGTAATGCAGAACTGAACTCAGTTTTAATTGCTTGATAATATAAATGGTTGCTTCACACATTTTTCCTTTTTTTTAATTTTTCCTTTTTCCTTTTTTACATCTTATATAATTTTTTTTGTCTAAGATGACTGAAGCCACAAGGTTTTAAAATCAAAGATATTTTCATTTTTCAGGCCTTGAGCCATAATTTGGAGCTGGGTGACAAAAATGTGCAGTACTATTCATGAGGAAATGCCTGTTATCCCCTTTCTACCTAGGTTGTAATTTTCTGCAGCCTGTATTTGCAGTTGAGATAACAGGTTAGATTCAACAAAGGGATTACTGATGATCACCAAATATATACTGCACAAGCACAGATAACAGCACTGTTTGTTTGCTATGAGAGCTGACTTTTCCTGAAGATTAGATCTAGATGTTACTGACACCCTTGTAATGCTCAAGTAACTATTCTCAGGAAGGTACTTGTTTCATTTTTCTGATGTGCAGTAAAGAGCAGAAACAAGTCCTTAAACCTAAAGTATTGAATAATAATCCTATCCTTCTGGAAACTTGCTGTAATAAACAGGAGAACATTTATTTTTAAACTTAGAGGATATACAAATATTGGCCTAAAACCACTTCAGCAGTTTTGGGGACTAGATCGGTGAGGCTTGCTGTGGTGTATAAAATGCAGGTGTTTTGGCTGTCCCAGTTACTCAGGGCTCTGAGGACAACCCTCAGTCTTGCTGTCCCTGAGGGCCCAAAGATGGGAATCCTGTACAAGCTCAGCCAGGCTCCAGGATGCCTGTGCCCATCCCTGCCACTTGCCTTGTAGAGGGCTTGTCCCCTGCACTCAGGTCCTGAGGGATGCTGCCCACTGGGGAAAGCATAGCCAGCTCTGGGCCTCCCCTACAATGCCCTGTCAATTCCCCTGTCTTCTTGCATACATAGGATATCATCTCTCATTGAGATGCACTGCTGGGCTACCTTCATGCTGAGATCAACATACTTTTGACAGGGACATTTCCATAGCTGCTTTTTTTAACAGTCTCCTTAATCAGGTGGATAACTTAACTTGAAAAGTTTCATGTTGACTTCTATCATACTCCCCTACTTGCCTGCCCTCAAGGTGGAAAGATTTCTCTTTATACAGGGCCCAAGCCTCACACTTCATGATCACCACCTCTCATCCTTCTGATGCACACCCCTGCAGAGACTGGCTCTATCGCCTTGCTGAGCTCCTTGTAAGCACTGGGTAGCTGCTGTTGGGTTCTCCACAGCCATCTCTTCCTCAAGTGGAACAAGACCCAGTACCTCAGCTTCTCCACACAGAGAAAGTGTTCCAGCCCCAAGCATCATAGTGGAAACTACTAAAACTCACTTAAATGGCACATGCCTGGCTATCAGAAACTGTTTTGATGTCCAGAGTGCTAAGCATATTAATATGTTTAGCTTAGTACTTAGCTTTTGTACTTAGCTTTTAGTACCATTGTATTCCTGCTTATCTTTTATTTGTGCTTGCCAAACAGTAATTATGTTAATAAATAATTTTTGTCTGTTTGAAATTGGTTTTGTGCATGATACAGGTATCTGAACAAAAAAGACCCAGTGAGGAAAAACTGGAGAGGGTGCAGGAACTAAAGGCTCTTACAATCCTCATGGAAATGCTGTATTTTAAATAATTAATTATTTTTTTCAGCATGCTTAAGAAAAGATGGCTCCTCGGATAAGTCACTTAGAACTTACTTGTTACATTAACTTCAAAGAGTGGTACAGAGCTAGTGTGGCTGAGAGTTTCCACCCTGCCAGCTTTGCAAAAGCTTCTTTATGTACTCATAGTCTGGAGCAAAGATTGCCCCCCATATGTACTTTCTTAGTTAGGCTTGACCCTTATGAAAGAGGTCATTAGTACAGAGTTCAGTTGAAGTGAGTTTTTAGAGCTTTAGAGCTCTGGCTTTCTGATGAGTCTGGCAATTAGTATAAGCATGGTGGTAACTAAGTGACAGTGGAGCTCAAACTGAAAAACTGTCGTGCATGAACCACTGAAATTAATTAGATAAGAATAGTCTTTTAATTCCTGCTGAGTTGGATGGAACTCAAACTCTACAGCTGAAAGATTATCTTCTTTATTATTAGTAAAGTTCCAGTAAGTCATAATTTAATAATTACTAGTTACCAAAAAAATAACAAAACAGCAAGAAACCCACCAAAAAACATTTTTGGATTAAATAGACAAGCTTGTTAATTATATGGGGAGAAAGACAAAATCTCCCATGCATCTCCTGTAATTATACTCACTTGTCCAATACCTTGCTATCATTTTCTGTTTATAGAAATGGGTTTTGATTACCCCTTAATCAGGGAGGAACATGTCCTGCTTTGAGGTAGAGTAAATTTTCCATTTTCAGCTAGGCCTCTTGCGTATGACTGAACTCTGAAATTAAAGAGCACATTTTTCAGAAACTGTTCACTCTCTGACTGGTAAGACCTGATTATTTCAAGGAATGGCATGCAAGAGGCTCTTATTTTCATTCATCACTATGGTAATCAAGGTCAGAAAAATTCCTTATTTGCTCCTCCGGGGGCTGGAAGCAGAATGATGTAGAGGAGTCCCAACTGCAAGGAGTAGACAGGGTGGGTGACCCAAAATCAACCAACAGGAGTATTCCATCCCATCTGCCCCATGCTCAGTATAAAAGCAGAGGGGTCAAAGGGCCAGCTCTCTTTCTTTGATGGCTGACATCTAGGAAAGTCTCTGTCTGTCCATCTGCCTTTGATCCCCATCTGAGCACTCCTGACTCCAGGTCTGGCATCCAGCTCCTGACCATTGCTGACCCCAATCTGGGACCTTCCTTGTGTCTGCTGGGATGTGTTATTTTTTTAAATAATCTTCCTTCTCGTTTTATTAATTATTTTATTATCTATTAAAGTAGCTTGGAATTTTTCTTAACTGATAAAACTCTTTATTCCTTCTTCTCTTTTGAGAGAGGAGGGGTGGTTATCTGTCATTTAGAGCAGCCTTCTGGGCCCAACCTAGGGCAGAATATCAAAATTGCAAGCAAGCTAATATAAACACAAGCTCCAAACTCTGGGTTATTTTTTTCAAATATAAAGCACAATGGACAAATTCAAGGATTTAATGGCAAAGTGATGTTTTGATATTTTATTAACTAAACATGCTTAAAGAAGCTTCATTGTAAAAGTAATCTATATGCTTTCTTCCCACTTTAGGAATTATTAGAGGAATTCCTAGGTCTGGCACTGTAAGAGAATAATTTCTTATGCAGACAATCAGTCATTTGAATTTACACGTTACATAATTGAGGCATCACATTCAAGATCTATGTATGCCATGCAGAGATTCCTTTCACATTAAAAGTATGCAATAAATGTGATTGTTTTCCTCTACTAAAGTGAAATACAGTGAAACTAATGAGGCTACATATTTTATTAATGAATTGAGAGCACGCACTCCAACTGTAACAACTGGGGAGGCTTCTGTTACATTTTTAAAATGTGACTTAACAAATTTTCATGTTAATTAATTGGCCTGAATGAAGTCTCATGACAAATGTGTTATCTTGAACATAATAACTGTTCATTATAGTATTCTTTACTATTGAAATATTTTATAGAGCTTGTTCCTTTTCAAACTAAATATAATAGAAAGTTAATATGATGCTTTGTTTACTAATATGGGATGCGGGCTTTTCTACTGACTTCAAAACTGCTAAATTTCCTAAAGTGGCAAGGAATATCTCAGTAGAATGAGAGTAGCTGTACTTCCTTTGAATAGTAATGAACCTCCTGATAATACTCTTTGTTAGGCTTAATGTTTGTCTACCAGGAGAAGTAAGATCTTTCATGCTGACAACACAAATTAGCTGACAACCTAACTTCAACTCTATACAACATGTGTCTCTAAAGAAGGAAGCATGTCTAATCCATTGATTCCTCCTTTCTCTCCCAGCAACATGAGCATCGCATCTAGATGTGCAGAAAACCTATTTCCTCATAATCTATGGACTCCAGTGTTTTATGGGGAGCTGAAACTGATCTCTGATACTGAAAAGCATCTTACTGAATTTTTTGCACCAGAAGCATATGCAAAAATCTGCTTCCAAAGACTATTTTTGTTTATCCATGTGTAAACACGGTGTTTAATTTTTTTTCTCTTCATTACTTGTTATACTGTTCAGAAATATTAATTTTTTTTTAGCAGTTGACCTAAGTCTGGAATTACTGTGTTAGGATATAAAATTAATATTGAACCATGAATAAACTGGGAATATGCAGATTTGGTATATTGTCTCAAGTGTAGAAAGATGTACGCTTTTATATACATGTATATGAATGGCATTTCTGTTATCCTAAAAGGAGAAGAAGCAAAACCCAAGATACCATCAGCCTGTAGAGAGAGTGAATGATAAGTAAATGATGCTTGGGTTTAAAGATAGGGGCAAAGTTGCATAATAATGTGAACATAAACTGTGCAGAGAAGAATGCGTACCATGCAAAAACAGAGCAAAAAAAAGGTAGAAATGTAGTTTTCTTAAGAATCTTGAATCTTGATCCTAGTTCCTGGTTAGGGACTAGGTATTCCTTTTCTTTATCTATTCTCTCCAACTTCATATTTTTAATATTTAGAAGAATAGAAAATTAAGGACAGAGAGTAGTACAATAGCAACTTAGAGCAGTTTTCCCAAGGAACAAGATCAGCAGATGGACGCTCCTGTAATTGGGAAAAAATTTTATGGCTTGTGGGTCATTGATATCAACTAATAAGCAAAAATGTTGTTTAGGACTTCTTTCATGATTTTTTATAAAAGTGATTGATAGTATGATCTATGAATATATGGTAGATACTCTCAGAATATCTGAGATTTGGGGTTTTTATTGTTTTCAAGCATTTCATTCAATATTCTCTAAGAAAGGAAGATACATGTACTTTAAGAGGCAAATGGTCTTTTACATGAAACACCTATACAAAGAAATATATGTTATTCTTTCTGAATTATTTAACTCAATATTAAATTTTAGACATTTTGTTACAAATACCACTTAGTATCCTAAATGCCTCTTTGCTGTTGAAATACAACTGCTAAGTAAAGAAATCTCTCTGCTGCAATATCTATCTGCATTCACAATGAAACACAGTTCATGTAAACTACTTAGTCATTGTCTGAAGGACAGAACATGGTTTCACAGTACTCTGCTAGACATATAATGGCAGAAGTATTACTTGAGAAAACTATAATTCCAATGCCTGTTACTGAACATAAGGACAATTACCATGGCTTGGTTGCTTATCAGCATCTTTCCCCCTGAATTGTTGCCCTGCCAATTTCAAATAAAGTACAAAACCTTCACTTAATTTTTTTTTCCACATTCTGCACTTGAATCAACCTTTTTCTAGTTCCTCATCGTTTTCTGTTCTACAGAGATCTAAATAGCAGATTTTTAGTATTAAGATTATCTAAAGTGAAAAACTATTTTTTTTTTTCAAATATCCTGAAGTTATTGCTTCTCATTGGCACTCTACTTTTTCAGGTAAAACCATGGGAAATGAAAATAAATGGGCCTTGATGCTTTCATAATGACTCACAACTACTTCAGGGAATTGTTCTGCCTATGAACAGTATCAAAAGAACTAAGAAATTAGTGATATGGTTCTTTAAATTTTGGCATGATCTAGAAGATCTCAAAAGAATACTAACATTCTTCACTGAACATAGATATCTTTAGAAAAGTAGTATTCAATGATGAAAGACTGATTTAAGTGTAACTTCTTTCAGGAAAGAGGGTTGTATAATTTTTTGTCAATGAGCAATTAGGTTTTTATTTTAAATGTTAGACTCTCAGATGTTAAAATAAATACTGAAATTGTTGTCCTCTTCAGTCTCAAATAACAAGTTTAAGAAAATAAGGGAAAAAGGTTGTTTTTTTTTTTAAATAATTGCAACATTAATGTATTCTGTACAAATGCATAACCATAACAGAACTGATTTATATGGCAATATGAATATTTTAAACAGCTGCATGGAAGAAGTGCCATCAGGTAGTCGTAATACCACCCAACTACTAAGTTAAGGGTAATGAAATTCCCACAGTTGCTACTGTCCGTAGATGTGACTTTTTTAACAAGACAGCAAAGACTCATATGAAGTCCTTATTGTAATGAACCCAAATGAATTGTGAAGTAGCACAGACATTAATAATATTTAAACTTTTCTTAATCAGTATAAACACATGTTCCAAGGTGACCAGAATAAAAAGATGGAATCTTGGTTTTTCTGTCCTATTGGTCCTTTTCCATTCAATGTAGAGTGATTGATCAAAGCCAACTTATGTCTAATTTAATATCTATATAAAATACAGAACAGTCTATTAATTTTGGAAGCCAGAGATTAGGGTAAATTTAGATTCTTATAGTGTATTTTAGGCGTTGTTTTGGTTGGTTGGTTTGTTTTCAAGTGAGAAAACTGCAACATTGAATAAGGACAAAATTAAAGTCTGTCTCTAACTTCAAAAAAATCTATTGGATACATATGACTGATGTGCAATAGGGTCGTATTCTGATACTGATTTACTCATATTTATCTGCCTTTGTAATTCAATTTGGATTTAGATCAAGATAAATGAAATTAGAATATAAATCAATGGAGTTCAGCTATCTAATTATAAATAAAACAATTTTTCGGGCAGTGAGCAGGGTAAGACATACTTTTTATACTGAATGGTCATTAAAATCTCACTAAAATGTAGATCAAAGAAATTGTGCTGTCAAAAGAAGCCCTAAGTGAAATTGTGTGGGGCTTCAAGAAATGAATAAAGAACAGTGAGAGAACAGAAACAAAAGAATGAACTGACATAGGGTCATTCTAGCAATGTACTGAGTACACACAGCTAAGAATTACTCAGAAATTAGTCTTAATTCAACAGTTTTGTGATGTTATGTCTTATAGAAACAACACTATAATTTAAATCATATCATTATATGGCAGCCATGTCATAAGGAAGAAAAGAAACACCAGAATTCACTTGGGTGTGCTTTGTTTTTCCATAATAATGTATACATACTTAAGAAAAATGAGAGGATAATTCAATTCACCCCTGGATTATTTGCTTAAATCTTTTTAGCTTGGAATATAAGCATAAAAGTATATTTTAGTGCATTTTTTCTTACTGATATGCCCTTTGCTCACTTCAACCTTATACTGGCATTCTATTCAATGAATAATGAGTTAGTAATGCTTGAAACTTGCATCTTGTCCTCTTCGGTTCTAGAATCAGTTTCCATGCTTCTCAGTAAGCATTGGGCAATAACTGCAAGCCATACGCATATTCTGATGTGTACAGAGAGTGCTTCTTTGTAATGACTAAAATGAGCAACTGAAGTTAAATCTATTGCTTTCATTTTGCTATAACTTAGTTTTTGTTTTCAGTCTCAGGATGTGGAATTGTCAAACTGCACATGGAAGATACAAGAATTTTCTCTGCTTCCAGAATGTCATTATGGTGCTATGATTAGTGCATAGCTTCAGTGGCATTCTGAAAATTAATAAATTAATTTAGGTTATGCTGTGTAACATTTCTAGTCCAAGCAGTTCTCATGGACAGTTTTCATGTGAAACAGTACAGAAAACAAATTAATTTTTGTTTTGCCACAAGCAATTTTGAATTTTAGTCATAAATTATTAATTTATTTTATTTTGGAATATTTGCTCCTCTAGAATAGCTTTTCAAGGTGCTCAGCAGGGAGGGGGGGTTCTGTGTTTTAGCTTCTCTTCCAGCTAAAGAAAATGAAACCTAAAGAAACATGTAATTTATTACCAGTCCTAGGGAGAGAGTCTAGGAAAGAGAGACTCCAGGGTTTAGCTGCTAGCAGAAGTTTATGTAAATCAGTGATGAAACTCAGTCTTGGAGAGAGGAAGCACAGAAAGAAAAGATTAAAATGGGCAGTATGAATTTCTCATTCAGATGTGGTCTACACTTACTGAAATACAAACAGGAGAACAAAGAGTAGTACTTAAGTGAAGTCTTTCAACAAAACTGTGACTAAGTAGCTACATTTCTTAAGAAACAATATTGGGATAGCATTCCAGGGAGGAATATAGATGCAAGTTAATGGAGTAATGATGAAAAGACTGATTTGACTCAGTAGGAGTGGGAAACTAGAGATAATGTGTAAGGTCAGAATAATTTTTTTAGTAATACTGGGACTCAGAGAAAGTCTGATGCATTGTCTAGCAGGTGAAATTTTGTGTGTCTTGGGGACTTGATTGTCATACTGGAGCTTGATAAAGTTTTATGTACATTGATTACCTTTTTATCTCTTCTGTTTTCATTTTAATTAGACTTTCATCTATTAAAGTATTTATTCTTTCCTCTTGGCTCTTTTGAAAGAGAAAGGAGTACCATCTATCACTTGGAGTGGCAAGCTGGGCTGAACATTATACACTGGAACATTCACTGTGGTCACATTCTTGACCTCATAATGATTTTTGATAAGACATCTTCAAAAGTCTTTATTTACTATGTATTTTACTGATGTGGGAAAAAAACTTTATATTTAGCAGTCTAGCTCAAGCCTCCTCTTTCCCTCCTACCAGCCCAGTGTTTATAACTGTAAGTCATTCTCTTTGAGATAATTCTGAATGGTCTTTGTTGATTGTTGAGCTAATATGCAATGTATCTTTTATTTGCTTGACATATGTAAATCCAGTTTCCTATCTTTCCAAAGACTGAAATGAAAGCTTTGCTTTAATGAGATGGGCAAGCTTAACAGAAAAGTTTTTCATTTTTGTTGTGTATTCGTGTTCAATGGTACAACTATGAGCAATTAAGAACAATTTCCTGATAACTCATTAAAAGATAAGAGTCGTTTCCTAATGTATTCTTGATGTATGTTTTTGTGCATTCAAGCACCATCAGACATTGGATAACCGAACTGTTTTGGAAATCACCAGAATTAAAGGGATTTCAGTCCACATATTTCTATGATACATAACAAAGGAATATTGACGCATGCCCTTCAATAATGTCCCCTTTTGTAGTGCACTCATTTAGCCTTTGTTGTAGACTTTGTGTGTTAATTGCTTCTAACTTGTTAGTAACTCTTCTGCAAAATTTATTTACTGTCTATTCATCAGTAGCTAATAATTAATCCCTTTTCTATAAAGAAAAAACTTCTCAAGGTCTTTATTTTCTCAAGGCATGTACAATGTCATTACAGTACAATCACAAAAAAAATTCATAGTAGAAAGGCTAGTGCAAGGAAGTGATACATACTGGAAAGAGTTGTCCTAGCAGAATGGCACATACACATATGTCCACAGACAAAGAAGTGGTTTGTGGTGGTGTGGGAAACCTGGCAAACTTGGGAAATTAATAAATAACTTCACACTTATTAGAGTGTGGTTTTGCTCCTAACAGAAAATCTATATGTAAACTGTTGTTCAATGACCTAATAGGCAGAAATAAAAGCCTTACAGATCTTTGAAAGGCTGGAATTTCTCAATCAACCTACCTAATTGTACACATCCAGAATCAATCACCCATCTGAATCTAAAGCCTAATCACCCAGCCACTTGTACAAGGTCTCGTGAATTTTTATGATCCAGATAAAAATCTTCTTCCTGCATAATTTTTTTTTTATTTTGAGAGAATTTTAACTGACTAAACAAACTAATTTTATATTGCTGATGTTAGACAAATGACTTCTATATGATATTGCTTTTTTTCCCGTGAGAACCCGAATATTCCACTTTATGACTGATCAGCAAAGGAAAAAGTCTCAGCAGAGATGGGTCAAGGTGATGTGCCCTAAAGGTTTGGAGAGTAATGCAAAGACAGTGCAGAGGTGTCTGCACAGGGTGGAGGTGAGGCTGGTGTGGCCAGGACAGTCAGCAGCTGAGTGTGCTGTTGTAATGGAGCCTGTACATTCCCTTGCATGTTTTGTTGTTGTTCTGTTCTTGTCATTGTTGTTCTGTTAAATTTGCTTTTTGCCTTTCTCTCAACCCTTTGAGTGTTGTCCCCCCTGAGAAAGGGGGAAGCTGGAGTGAAAGGCACTAGCAGGTTGAGGTCAAACCACAGCTGCATGTTAGATTCATATTCTGAGATAGGCTAGAACATGGTGGGATGGAATGTCCAAGTTAATTTTCTGCATTATAAACTTTAACTTTTATGATTCTGGAAAGTGATCTAACTGTGAAATAGAATGCTAGCCCATTTAATTTTGAATATTCAGCCTTTAATGTAAGAATAAGAAATTTTTGATATGAATGCGAAACTTGGAGTTGATCTAGTGAACTCAGATCTAGTTCCTCAGTAATGAAATATGTTTTCTGTTGTCACGTGTGGTAGCACTGCTTAAGATAATTGAGACCAGTATTGAGGTGAACCATTACTGGATAACTCATATCCAGTTTGGCACCATGATACTACTTTTGGATTCACCAAGTAAAAAAAAAAATAACTGTAGTAAGAGTAGAATTCTACATATGAATTCTGAAGACAAGAATACATTTGTGGCCACCTTAAGCTAAGAAAAAAAATAGTAAGGAATGTTTTATAGAAAGATAGTAACAAGAACAGATGATCTAGTTTTCCTCTTAGCTCACTGTGTTGAAATTTTTCTGTTTATTATGTTCTTCCACCAAAATTCTTTATCTTCAGCATCATAATAAAGTGCTGTTCGGTCTGGTGGAAACTTGAAAGTCACAGTTGGATTAAGAAGAATGAGAATCCCCTTCCTCCTCCAGACAGACTTACTGAGATTCACTGGAAAAAGAGATTTATAGCTCCTAGCAGTGTCTGCGCATTTTAACTGTACTGAAAAGAAACTAATCAAAATTAGAGAAAGTTGCATAGCTATGCAGCAGACACAGGAAAATGAAAATTCAACCTGATTCTTTCTTCTTAAGTCAGTTTACTTCCTATTACTCAAAATTCAGCTATTTAAATTGGAAAGTTCTTTTCATAGAATGGCGAAAAAGCTAAAGTCTAGACATTATAGCAGAGCTATTCAGTATTCATTCAGTTCTATACTCATCTGTTGTTTTTTTATACTACATAAGTGCCTGATACTAGATGGTACAGTGACAAAATTCCTGCAGTCAACCCCTTTCAGTAAGATGTACATTGCAGAGTATAATTTATTCCTTTTTTATTTCTTCTATTTATAAATAGTTTATTTTCCTCTACCTTAATGAAAACATTAAAAAAACTGAAAACACCATCCAATTTCAAACCCCATATTTTCTTTGTTTAATTATTGTGCAACAGGCTTACTTTGCAAGGAATTGGTAGAGAAGTGGTAGAGAATTAAAGTGAAATGGTTTTTCTAGCTGTGGAACTGCAGAAGAAAACTGACCTTGTGAGCTGAAAGATTAATTTGAACCAGAACTAGTTTTCTGTCTCTTGGTCTTTATGAGATAGAGCACTAAGGTCAGACAGTCAGGAAAGCTGGTAGTGCCTGCATTTAAGGAGGAGCAAAAAAGACTGTGTAGCAGCTGTAACCACAAAGAGAAGAGTAATAAAATGAGAGAAACAATGATGCTGACACCAAGGTCAATGAAGAAGGAGAGGAAGGAGGTACTCTAGATGCTGGTGAAATGCAACATGAGTGGCCTGAGTAGAAGTTGTTGCTACTTTCTTCAGTGGCATCTTTTCATCAGGTTTCCATCAGGGAATACATTTCATATTGCAGCTTCATTTTTGTGTACAAAAATTTAGACAGTAACTTTCATCAGATTCAGATAAAATCATAATTCCATCACCTACTGAATTTTGGTGATTTTTTTCCCCTTTACAGTAACTTTCCCAATGTTGCAAGATGGTGAGGTAAGATGAAAAGTTACCAGTAAGTCTGCTTCGAGGTTATTTTGTCCAATTGACATGTTCTAATGCTGGAGTTTTCTTGGTGATGTATTTTCAGCAAAAACTCTGAAGTGTCATCTCTTTCCTGTAGTTGACTTAATACAGTTTTATTAAAAAATGACAGAGTGACAGGGCTCTATTTAATCAATTTCTGGTTTAATCCAAAAGAATTTTTATTTCTCAGGAGTAGAAGAATGAACAAAATCTGATTCAGCATTTCTGTGTTCTTAAGTTTCTACTATTAGAGAAAAAAGCTCAATAGACTTAATTTAAAAATATTTTCCTTGATTGTTTTCTTGCAATCTAGATATATATTATGTTTGCAACTCTGCACACTGCAGTAAGATCTTTCCTTTTTCACTACTTTTGCAAGATTTTACTACATTAACAATTATCTTATCTGACAGATATTTATTGCATGTGCTGACTAACGTGGTAATAAAGATAATGATTTAACATGTCAAGAATTAAAACTAAATATGTTTTCTGGCACCATGATAAACTGTTAAACTTCAAAAAACCCAGACTACATGAACTGTAAAGACTAATTTGAACCAGAACAAGTTTTCTACCTCTTGATCTTTATTCTTTTAATAACAACCCAAACTTGACAACTGCTAAAATGTGTAAGCTTATTTTAAAATAATTTGATTTTAAGTGCTCTCAATACTTTGAAGATCATAATTATTGGGTGCTATGATATGAATAATATGATAGATGAGATATTAGGCATAAGTAAAAGAGCAAGGCATTCAATGGAAGTCTTGCCATTTATTTCTGATGGAAGAAGGTATCACCCAAGGTATCCATCATGGTTTGCTTTCAAAATAAATAGCAATGTAGTGATAAAAGATAAAATAATAGTACACAATGAAAGAGTGATTTTTTTGTATTTGCTAGTAGATAACTATTAGAGCTGTTTTTTGACATCACTAGGAACTTATTTTAAGTTATAAATTGCCTTACAAACCTTATTAGAAGGTTCAAAAACTAGAAAAAAAACCCCACCTCAAAATAGCAGCCCAGAAGAGTAAGACTGAAAAAAAGGGCCTTAAGCATTTAACTAAGCAGTCCTGATGGTGTTCAGTGAAGCTGAAATGCAAAATCTGTTTACAGCTTCGGGGCATCAAGTCAAAGAAATACATATCCACGACGATAATAGGAAGAAGGCTGTGACTTTTTGGTATGCTGTATCACTGGGAATGTCAACATTAAGTTATCTTCTGTCTATAGGAAGAACTGGATTACTTCTTGCCCCACAATTGGTTCCATTTCTGTTCGTGTGTTTACCAATGTCCTAGAGAGGAGTGCTGTCCTCACTTACCAACTAAAAGAAACAGTGCAAATATACAACTGAAGATAGCAATGAAGGTGAGGGTGTAAGGCAGTCTAGAAAGAGGAATTTAACTAGAAAGAGGAATTTAAGCTGGTGTGTTAAAACTGCAACTATGCTTCAGCAAGAAGAAGAAAAGTCAGTGCATGAAGAAAACACAGGGATGGCTGTCTAGATCAGCTGTTAAAATATAAAATAGAAACATGGATTTTATCCTTGTCTTACAAAGATTTTATAATTACAAAGATTTTATAATAATGAGTTGATAGACAAAATGGTTTTTTTGTGGCCCATTAGATATTACTTACTTAAGATTCTACTTTTCCTGTTGGACTTGAAGAGACGGTTTGGCTAGTAGGGCCTGTTTAGGTCTTCTCTGGATGTAACCAGTGGTGGAAGAACCACAATTGATGAACTATGAATTGAGTGATAAAGGGAGAAATGTTCAGGAGATGAGAAGGCTATTATCCATGTTCTCATGGAGAATCAAACCAGCATCTTTTCAGATGTTCTGTGATGTAGTTCTGTCCTAGCTTTTGTAAGAAAGGAAGAAAAGAAATCCACCACAGCTTGCAGCAGTGGTCAAGCCCATTTGTTTTACTTTCCATTCTATTCCATGACTCTCGCTTAAGTTAAGTCATTGTTATTTGCATTATTTACTTTTCTTTACTGAAAGACCATTGTATTTTTCCTGAGAAATTAAGAGCTCTCTTTCAAAAATCACTGGCAGATAAAGGATTTCTAGGCATATTGCAAATTTGATCAGACAGATACATTGTGCTTTAGACACCTTAGGTTAACAGATTACATTTTTTTTTTCTTAGTACATTAAGCAATTCAGTTCAAATACTGTGTCATTTTAATTGGTGTAGGAGAGCAATTAACTTTCAATGGCAAAATGCCAAGTGCTTCCTTTGCCTCATCAAAGCAAGTTTGTCAGGAAAAGACTATCCTCTCATAAAAATAACAATTAGTGCAATTAATTTGTATGTTTCAATTAGCTCATGATCTAATTATCCCATGGTCTAAGGATAACAGCTAAGGACTTCAAAGAAAAAAATTGTTTCTCTTATCTTCATTGATGTTCTCTGTATTGTTGACTCACATCCATGTTCTTGAATAAATCCACCGTGATAGTTTATTGAACTGCATAGCTTCATTTCACACCAACTTTCAACTTAGTTATAAATGTTCCCTCAAACCTCAGTGCTACTAAACTGCCAGAGGAATTAAAGCCAGCTCAAATTATAGAAGAAAGACGGATGTTCCACAAAGTGATGATTATATTTAAATAATTAATGAATTGAGACTCAATCTAGCAAACCTCCTAGCACATCAAGAGAAGTGAATAAAAGCTGAAATGAGGCAGGGTAAGAGAGAGCAAACAGAAGGTTGTAGTGCATGAGTCCCTGCATGTAGCGCATGCTTTTGGGTTCAGAACAAGAGATTTATTTTCAGTTTGATTTGACTTTGTCTGGAAGAGCTGTTTTGGTACTTTACATATGTTAACTTTTTCTGAGGTGAGAGCTAGATTCCTGGCTCCTTGACTTTTCAAATAATTGAGACAAAAATAATATAGAGATGTGCTTCAAACTCTTTCTGCTGAAGGAGCAAAAAACAGCTTTGCTGAAATAAAGCTGAATATTTGTTTCAGATGAAAACAGATGACCTATACAATGAAGCTTAAACTTGGTTTTTATTAATAGCAGCCAGTGACCTGATATTGTTCTCAAAATATCTTGCCTTTCACCTATCACTGTTTCTTAAAATAAACATTTAATAGAAATTATTATGATGTTTTAAGGCAGATTTGTAGCTATTAATATTGGTAAGAAAAGCAAAAAATGATCCCATGACCACAAAGATATTCATCACTAAAGGCAGTATTTGACACAGAATGCTAGAATTCTTAACAAAACTGTAATGAATATTAATCAAAACAAATATTATTGCTTTATTACAGAATTAAATGAGATCTTTTACTTCATAATGCTTTGTCTCTTTTTGGTTTACTTGTTCATTTTTTAGGTTTTTTGCCTTTTCTTTTTATACCTTAGGAAGAGTAAATGTCTGTGGGACATGAAGAAAAGAAAAACTGTCAGAATTCTTGCCTGAAAACATTCTTTTTAATTGGTAACAAGTGAGTCTTTCTTCCTCTGTGGTAAATCCTAGCCTTCCTTCAGGCACCATTCTAACCTGAACAGTACAGAAGTTTTCCTACTAAACATGAACTACAATTGCTACTGTGTCCCAGAAATGGGGTGGCCTTCTATGTGTACTGTACCTACAGTTCATAATTATCTCCATTTATCCCTAGGTCAGAGAAAGGAGTAAAAAAATTATTTACCTTTCTGGTCACTGAAAGCAGATGCTCAAAAGATATTTTTTGATACTAAGTCTGTAATCAGATATTTCAAAAATATGAGAGCTTCTGGTCATGACAGTTATTGGACAAAATATATAAATTGCATGTGAACATATATGACACATAGCTCTTATCCAAATTTATGCTTTTTTACTGGATTAGATCGTTAAGAATTCTTCTCAAATATTAATCTGTTTTTACTTGATATAATTTTTTGCTACTGTATAAACCATCAACAAGAGAAGAGATGGTATTGTTCAGGGCAGAATATCATTTAAGTCTTGTGATACTTTCTTGAGTGTGTATATTTCATATTATTTTATGAAAATATTGAAACAGTAATCTCTCACATATCACACAATTATCTTACGTGTTAAAGCTTTTTTCCAAACGTGGACTCTTTTGTTTTATGAAGGAAAACAGTAAACCTCCTTTACTGCAATCTTGCAAACTCACTAGATGAGTTAAAACCTCGTGTGAATTCTGTGATGAAATCTCTTTTCCTTACAGCCTAGTGTTTCTGTATCTGTGAAAGGTTGATCTGAAGACAAAGTCTTCTTTACCAAGTCTCCTGTTGACTGCTTTAGGCAATTGTAGGGTGGTTGCTATAAATTCTGCCATTCTGAATCATTTAATTCTTCTGTGCATTAAACAAAGGGCTCAGGCACTCCACACAAAACAAATTCTGGTCATGGCTGGTTCCTTTCTGATTACAGAAGTGACTTTCCCACTGCATTTCATGCTACATCAACATATTCTCCATGTTATGTATGGCTTATTTCATGTCTCAGAGCAGTTGCCATTTCTGTTATATTTCTGGTTTCTTTTGGGATGATTTTGATTTTATACCTTGCTGATGCTGTGTGCAACTTATTCTATAGCTTTAGCAAGGTACTCCCTAGACCCATCATTTTGATTCACCTTTGCCTTTGAAAAATTTTTTCAGCAGGCATTTTTCCTCAAGGTCTTGTTGAAACATCAGTAAAGCACAACTTGAGTATTTTAGCAGTATTGAAGAATTGCACAGTGGAGAATAAATTGAAGTCTAAAAGAAAATATTTTTGTGGTTCACAGTATAAGAAAACAGCAGAAATATTTTATGAGTGCATAGGTATTCTTAGTCCACAAATTAAATTAGTTTGCAACACAGTTCAGAATTTTTAAATAGTATCTGGCAGTATTTACTGAAATAACAGATCTTTCTGTTCTCTGCCATAAACACATGACTGTTCTTCAACTTCACTCTGGTATTCCTACACTTTTAAATTCAGTCTGAATAGATATCCTAGCAAAATTTTATATTTTACTTTGTCATGTCCTTGTTATCCAGGAAGTCAAATTGCTGGACTTCATCTGCATTATGGCATTAATAGGAAAGGAATAATTAGATCCAAAAGTTCAGTTAGTCATCTGTATTTGTACTGTATGTTTATTCCCAGTGTGCCATAATCAGAGTTTCTAAAAAGTGACCTGATCTTGAAGTTTTATAGATTTATTTGGTAGTTTAATTAAATACAAAGTTCTATAGGAAAGTCAGATTCTGTTTGAAAGACAGAGCAAGTGATAATCCAGCTCATATTACAATTAGTGTTTTCAGCAAAGGAGCACAAATAATTAAATAAATTTTTTTACATTATTATTAGCTTTATTTTAGAAGCCCCGGTAAAAGCATTTATTTTTGTGTCATGCATTTTTCTGCAGCCACTTTTTTATTTCAGTCTTAAAACTCTACTGCACTGCACACATAAAAGTTTACTGCTCTATTTCTTCACTAAATATAAAAAACCAACATCTGTCTCATAAAAACCCGTTTTAAAGTTTTAAAAGTTGCAGTATGTGTCCTGGCTCTTTAGTGGATTCATATGCTTTCCCTTTCTTGCAATACTCTGCTTTCTCTTGGCCATAAATGAAACGAAGAATAACTGCTCATCAGATCTCAGGATCCTCTTAAAGGATCAAAAGCTAAAGGAACACATGTAATTGAACTCCCCTACAGCTGAGACACAGCTTAAAATATCTTTGGAACGGATGCTTACCCAGAGATCACTTTCTCCTTCCCTGATAATCTATTCTAAGAGAATATGACAGACTCTAGGTCTCTGATCATTGTCTACAGTAATTTTGTAACAAAGCAAATAATAGGATTTTAAAGTCTGTTGTCTGATGTGGCATCCAATGTTATCTAATTCCATACTATCTTCTTTAAATAATTTAGAATTTTATTCACTCTTTGCTGATGTGGAAGATAGATTCTAAAATATTGACTTTCTGACAGTTAAAGACTATACTTGTCAAGCTGTCCTCCATTTACTGTAACATTGCACACTACTTTGCTTAACTTTTTTCAGGAGTGAACAGAATTATCCCTTCCTGTCCTCCTTCTATTAGATTACACTAGCATTTTCTTGTCTTATCCTGAAAGACTGCAGTAACTTTTCCTCATATTTTCTGTTTTTAGAATGTAGGTGACCTGAATTGTCCATAATAATTCAAGTGTCATCACACATGGTGAGATATATTGCAGCAAAAGGAGACATTTATATTACTGTCTCTGCCAAAAATACTTCATATATTCTACAATTAAGCTTACTTTTTCTTTTTCATGGCTGCATCACATTACTGAGTTATGATCATGTATTCAATGGTGATGTTCTTTCCTACAGGAGGATAGTTTTGTGGCTGCTTTTGCTCTTAATTCATTCAAATTTTGCTTAAGTTTGGTTGGAAGTGCAGACGAGAATTGGGCTGCCAGAGAAGAAGAGGGGGTTAGCTAGGTTTGTAGTTAAAAAGCCATCATAATAAGATTTGGGAGGGCTAAGGAAACCACATTGGAGTGGGTTCCATTTCACTTTAGTGACTGAAAGTCCTTCTTTTGTTGCCTGCTGTCAGATGTGCTCTGACAATATGAGCAAATATGAGAAAAAACTTTGTCAGGGTAAAGGCGACAGCACAGTTCCCAGAGAGGGTGTGCAAATTGGAAGAGGATAGATATAAGATATATATAAGATATAAGAATATATACATTGGATATAAGAAAGAGGTTCTTTACTGTGAGGGTGGTGAGACACTGGAACAGGTTGTCCAGAGAGCTTGTGTGTGCCCCCTCTCTGGAAGTGTTTAAGGCCAGGCTGGATGAGGCATTGAGCAACCTGGTCTTGTGAGAAGTGTCTCTGCCCATGGCAGTGGGGTTGGAACTAAATGATCTTGAAGGCTCCTTCCAACCCAAACTATCCTATGATTCTCTGGAGACATTCAAGCCCCACCTGGATGTTTTCCTGTGTGATCTGATCTGGTTGGGGATTGGACTAAATTATCTTTCCAGGACCCTTCCAATCCCTGATGTTGTGTGATTCTGTGAAGTACATCAGAATGGCTGTACCACTTTGTTTCATACAGGAAAAGAATTTCAAGGTGGATTTCAAGTATGCTGTGGTTTCAGATGGGAAAGATTTAATTTTATTTATAGTCAGTAATAAAAGGAATGTCAATAATGTATTTTGTTTGGTCATTGCTAAGGCATGTTTATACTTTCTATTGTTACTTTGTTTTCTGTTATTGTTCTATTAAACTATTTTTAGTTCAGCTCCAAGGTGTTTTTTCTTTCCCCTTCTCTTCTTTTTCTTCCTCTTCTCCTCCTCTTTTTCTTCCTCTTCTCCCTGCCCTTGTGGTGATAAGTGCCTAAGTGACTGTGTGGTCCTTGCTTCTTCCTGGGGTTAAACCACAGAAAAGTGTCTGTGAAATCAAAATGCTTGTAGGATAAGTATGGCCACCTATATGGTAAGAACCTCCGGTCAGCACTTGAAGAAAAAACAAATAAAGTGAAAGACAGGAAAATAAGTTAAATAATCTCATGATTACGATCTTATGAACTTCCTTAGACATTTTACCTCTTCCTTACCATAGTTCTTTGCAGGCAGTAAATTAATATGGAAATATAGTTTTTGTACAATGATATTTAGTTATTTCATATTCTTGGATAAGCAGTCCATGATACCAACATAACAATTCTTACAGATCACAGTAGTTTATACATATTTATTTATACATTTTAAAATTACTTCATATATATCTTAGATACAGCACATTCTACTGGATGTAAAAACACACTTTGTATTTCAGTTTTAGCTTAAAACTCTCACAAATTGTCAGATAGTCTTTTGTTATTCTCAGAGTCTATGCTAGAGCAATATCTTTGGAAATACACGGCACAAAACTAAACAATTATTCCCTAGCATTCTGGCTAACCAGAATTTTATTATTATTAAATCATGAAACTAAAGAAAAATACTCTCAGAACTGACAAACAGAACATTCACTGTTCTTTGTGTTACTAAATACCAATGTGCCTAAAGAATATGTAGTGAAAATCAATAATAAATTTTTGGGTTTTTGCTTAAGCGGAAGTAAATATTGCAGTTATGTCACAAACTGTAAAAGAGAATTAAGCATCAGATTGACCTTAGATACTGCCACCTTGCTTTCTAACAACCTGAGAGACCATTTTAAACCTGAACATATAAGAACTACTCACAAAATTATATCTCATAACATCAGTAGACAATAAGTCAAATAGAAATTCTTTATAGTACATCTTTAAATCTCCTCATAATTTTAATAATTTTTAGTTTATTTTAAAATCATATGTGCAGTAAAAAATTATATTTTCAATGGCTAAATTGTGTTTTTGTAAGCAAAATCCAACTTTAAAAAAGGGAAATCTGTAAACCTTCTGACATATGCTTCATTGAAAATTATAACAATAAAAAAGTCTGTTGATCTTTGGTATGTAAAGCTCAGTGGCATGCAGTGTGCTTTACTTTTAAGTCAGTGAGACATAATGTGTCAGGAACCTTTGATAAACTGGAAACATGGGACACAGCACTTGTAAATGCACTTTTGTTTTTTTATTGCCACTTATTTCCACTGTGTCGGCAGTGATAAGGCTTCCCATTAACATCCACTTTAAATCAGTGGACCACTTCAGTAAATATGGAGTATTCAGAGTTAAAACAGATTTTCTCTGCCTGGATGTTGCCAGAACATTTAGCAGAAGTCAAGTGTCTATATAATAAGTGAGGTCATTAGAGGATGTGTCATCATTCACTGCAATTAAAATGCTTAGTGTTACACTGTTGATGCATAAAATCTGAAGAGTTTATAATGTAAAATTAAATGGAGAAAATATCTCAGAACAACTATACGAGACCAAATTGCAACACAAATCTGCTCATGTTTCTCTCCTACTATAATAGAATAAATGAAGTAGGAGTTTATTTGCACTGTGCAGTGCAAAATGATAATAAAAATTACTGTATAAAAATGGCTGCTTCTTAGTTAACAAAGCCAGTTTTTTCCTTTTGTAACTCAGACCATTTTAGGTCATCTGGTTTTTTTAACATAGCTTTACCGATTACCATGATAATGAAGGAAGGGTAGTAATTTTTTTTTGCCCTCCTCCTGTTTGGTGACAAAACAATAGTTATTCATGTTCTGCTCATCCAGAACAGATCTACAACTCTGCTCTTGTCCAGTAAAGTTCAAGAGAATGCCATGAGGTTAGCAACTTAGTCCTAAATAGTTAACTTTTAGGTTCTGAATGAGAGCAAAATATCAGCCTCAGTGAAAAAGTCCAGTCTAGATTCTAAAGAAAGTAAGATTTCTCTTCAAAACACTTAGCTTCAGATGTTGACAAAGAATGGAGCTTGGAATTCTAGGCAAAAAGATCTTCCTGTATCTTCAGGTTTTTCTACTGAATTAGGAATCTGGTAGTCCGTCTAATACAAATAAAATCAGTCTGACATCAATTTATTATTTATAGGGAGAATTTTCTCCTGCGGAAGTGTGTTGGAAGAAATGGCTAAGAAATGTGTCCATGGAAACAAATGTAATGTTATGTGATTTTCAGAGCTGATCTTGAAGGGATCAGGGAGTAACAACTCTTCCAGTTTATTTGAATAGTTAAGAAACAAAATACAAACAAATGAAATAAAAAACAATAAACCCTATCAAACTCCTCCAAAATCCTGATTTCTCAGCTAAGTGAAAAAGTAAATTTCAGACCTGTGTCCACTTTTGGTCCACTAACAATTTGATAGAGTCATTGTGTGTGTGGGGAATGTTACATTTTATTTTAAAGTCAGAATCGCGTATTTTGTAAAGTATGCTTAAAAACATTGAGCAGTCAAGCTATTTCTGTTTTTTTCTTTTACTCCCATAATTTTAAAGCAAGTGAAGCCAGTCTGTCTTTTTAAAAGGCAATCTGAAAAATCTTCATTAGTATGCAACAGCTTCTACAATCAGGTAGGAGCTCAAGGCACCCTGGGAAAATCAAATCAAAACCTGAGAAAGTTAAACTGCTTCTGTTATTTCTGTGTTGTTAAATAACAGTTTCCTTGGTAATGAGGGGTTTTCTTATGGTTCACCTTTTACATATGCAAATTTTGTGCCCTGAGATGAGGATAGATGATACAAGTATCATCTGAAATACATCTGAATTATTTGACCATTCCACTATTAATGAAAAGGTGACAGAAGTGAATGTCATCCTTAAGCAAACTGATGAAAGCATAAGGCACTTAGGTTTGGGAAAAAGCAGTTTCACCAGTTTCTTACAATTCCTCTGATATTTACATAAAAGATTTGGATTTACATGTAAGATAGGTCTGCAAAATCTCTGTAACAGGATACTCTTTCCTGTAAACCCTAGAAAGGTCATGGAAACACAGCACTGTTTCCCAGTGAAGATCAAATGATAACCAAAAAATTAAAACTGACAGGCCCAGTTCTGTCAGCAGTTTATAGTATTAGTCTGATATTTTGTGACAGAATTATTCTCATTAACGAATCAAGCCCCGCAGGATTCTGAATCACAAAAATGTTTAGAAAAAAATCCCAAAGTTTTCAATCACTATTCCTGTCACTTAACAGTGCCTTTGGATTTTACTGTGTATTCACCATAGACATATAGCTTGCACACAGTATGTTCTCTACATACAAAATTTGCTCAGAAAGCTATCTGTTCAATAGAATTGTAGGACTGAGCATTAAAGAGATAGTTCTGCTGTCTGCTGTAGTTTATATTTAGCATCAGCAGTAAGAACTACAATACGTGTAACTTCATTCCAGGTAAAATGTTGAAATTTTGTCTGTGTTTGACTTCTAAGACTACCCTGTTCAACTTAATGTCTGAAAAAATACAGACAAATATACCTGCTTGTCAAGCAAGATTAACAGTTTTCAGAAATTGTAGCTACTAATTCTGAAATCCACTTTGAACAACTTTGTTGAAGTTTACATCTATAGCTACTTCATCTCAATATTAGCAAAATAAAGAAAAAAACAAATTGCAGGAAAATTAGACAAAGGCAAGGAAAGTATCATGATTTGTCATAATAATATAATAAATAAGTATAAAAAAATGTTCAATTTCTTTTCAATTTCAGTTAGAAAGCGCTTCACATACTTGTTCCAAAAACATAATTGAGACAGATGACAGAACGGCTGTGTTTTCTATTAGTTCAGGGCTCTTTTTTGCACTCCTCCGAGAAGCCAAACTCCTACACGTTCCTCTCAAGTCCAGGTTGACAGCCTGGGAGCAGCCTCTCTGTTATTTTGTGTATGCCTGTAGGAAAGTTGAGAAGCATGAGTCAGGTTGATCCCACTTAAGCTCTGTAGGCAGTTAAGGACCTGACCAGGCATCTCAATTGATGTACAGACAGATGAGTCGACTGTTGTACCTGCTTACTGAAATGAATCACAGAATCACAGAATATCAGGGATTGGAAAGGACCTCAGGAGAGTCCAGTCCCCCTGCTAGAGCAGTAACACTTAGACCAGGTCATACAGGAAGGTGTCTAGGTGGGTTTTGAATGTCTCCAGAGAAGGAGAATCCACAAACTCTTTAGGCAGCCTGTTCCAGTGTTCTGTTGCCCTCACCATGAATAAGTTTTTTCTTATATTTATGTGGAACCAATGAATAACTGATTCAGTCAGAAACTAGGAGGCCATGAATGTGCATGTGCCAAACTGGTACTGTTGTATAGCCATGAGCAGGGACAGGAGAGTCAGATTTTGTTTCTGTTGGCATTGCATTATTTGGGAGTAGGACAGTGTGGGTCCATTACAGCTTCTTCTAATTTTGCTTAAAATTACCTTCTAGTTCAATTCAGAAGCAAGAAAAGATTAAGGTTTTTTTTTTAGATTAAATAGTGGTTCACTTAACCCAAATAATACAAAATATTTTTATGATGTTGCATACGTCCTTTTTCTAAAGGTAAAAAATATTTAAGTGGCTTAAACTGTTGCAGGGCTTTTAAATGCATATGCTTCCCCTCTACTTAGAATCATAGAATCATTTGGGTTGGAAGGGACCTTAAAGATCATCTAGTTCCAACCCTACTGCCATAAGCAATGCCTTGTCCAGCCTAGCCAGAGAGGGGGCATCCACAACTTCTCTGGGCAGACTATTTCAGTGTCTCACCACACTCATAAGGAATTCTTTTCTTATATCTAGCCTACTTACTACCATTAAGAGTAGAAACAGATTATTCTGGTTTACAGAGTTTTAGTTGCTCTAATTTGTCACTTCAAACAGATTAAACTTTCATTGAAAGAGATTTTCTTTTGTTCTTATATTTGTTGGTAGTAGAACTGGGTCTTTTTAATTTATCTTTTTTTTTCTTAGTGTCTCAATGACTTACACTCAAGATATTTCTTCTCATTTTAGCTTGCCTGCTGTTATGTGCAGCTAGCTGATATGTAGGGTTAAATCATATTTAAATCATAGATGGATTACAAGTTGTCTGCCATTTAAACACAAGTTTGTTTCCCTTCACACAATTGCTAACAATGTAGTAGCTTAACTACTGATTTTAGGTACCTTTTATATCTCCCTGCAGCTTACTTTTTACTTATTACTTTAAAAGGTTGTGAAGAATGATTAAAAAATTATAATCCACTTATTCAGATTTTTAGCAAAAAATCAGTTTTTATATTTTAAAGCATATTAACTTGAATAGTCATAAAAGCATTTTCATAGATTAGACCCAACATTTCTAAATGAAACAAATGTAAAATAATTAATTCTTCCAAATTTAATTCTACCATTACACAGCTGAGTTAATTTTTACACAGAATGAGTCATGAATAAAGAAAGTCCCAATTGTTCACATTATGACCTGAACTGTGTTAGCATTATGTTAATTCAATGTTATGCAAAACACACAATAAAACAACAATACTGGCAAAATGCAGCTTGCTCCTTTAAAAACAACTTTCTCTACAGACAAGAAGTAACTATATAGCATAATCAAATACAGTGGGAGAACAAATATAAGTCAGTAGCTAATAACTTGTGAAATACAATATTTCTATAATTCTGTAAAGTTTACATACACAAAAAAGTCATGACAAGGAAAAAAATATAGCTAGCACTAGTAATTTTCTTCATTCTTATTTCTGGGATGAAGGAACAAATGTTTGTTCAATAGGTTGTTGCTGGTGGCCAAACATAAAATCTTGTCTTGTTAATTACATGAAAGATAATTACTGGAAAAGAGCATTTAGAGCATGGCTTACAATAATTTATAAACTCCCAAGAGCTACAATGAAATGTAATATTTTATATCTGTATAACACTGTATAACGTCTGTTTATATGCAAATACACTTGCTTGCTTTCCAGTCTTTATAAATGAAGGCTTCCTTCAGCTGTTGCTGCTGCAAGACAGAGTATTAGTGTGGTCATCTAGTACTTTGTTTTATTAATAAGAATCTTGTAATCATTTCCATATTAAGGCAGATCTGTAGATCATTTCAGTTCAAGCAGAATCTAGCAAATTTCCAGCACAGAGATCTGGCACAGAGGTTTTTATTAATATCTTGCAATTATTTGTCAAAAACACTGCTTTATCTGATTCCTACTTGTAAGAGTACTTGCAAACTAGGAGAAATGAACTATCACATAACAAGTATTTTTGTATATTTTCCTATGTTTGTTTTAGTTAATTTTGATAATTCTCATCATTGGCATGAACCACATTGAAAACTGTGTATCTTTTAAGAACTATGCATCTACTGTGAGTGAGGTACAAGAATTTTGACCTTCGATACAGTCACAGGAAACATTTGCTTGCTGACTTCAGCATTAAACTACGACTTCCATTTTTGTGATAATTGTGGAAATAAGGAAGAAATTAAACTGGGAAGGAGGACTGTGTATGGGATGGCTATCTAACACAGAGCATTAAAGCTGGGATGTTATCAGAAGACTATTAAGTTGTGTTATGATGGATGAAACATAGAAGAGTAATCGGACATGTAGAACATTGCAGTTCTTATCTCTGATGCTGAGGGTAGCCAACTGAATCTAATGGCAAGTTCAGCTATTACTAGCATGTGTTTCAAACTCTATATTTAAATCCAAAAGGAAAAAACATCAGTAGGGTCAGTAGTTTAGGACAACAAGCTGTGTAACTCATATAGTGCAATAGCTCAGTGTGAGTTTTGATATATGTACTTTTGTGTATCTAATGTTCACAGTGGTTGTAATACTTCAGAAATCTCTAGAACATGAAGTTTATCTGTCCTCTTCGCTAAGGCTCCGGGTTTTCCTAAGTAGAATTTATGATCTTTAAGGTCCCTTCCAACCCGAAATATTCTATGATTCTATGAATATTTGTTCTTGGATTTTGAGATATACATGTCTTCCAGTAAGCTTGATCAACCACTTTTGATTAACTATACACTTTTCACCTCTGCAATATCATGTGAAGCCAGGATTTTTTGTAAAATTTTGTGCTTCTGTTAGTTGTGCTGGTAGTTTCACTTATCTTCATAGTTTTGGCATTTCCTTATTTCATGCATTATGACATTAAAGGATACTCCAGACTTATTCTACATTCAGTTAATGATTTTAAAAACCACCTTATGGGGAACAGAACATGTACTGCATACTGTGTTTGAGATATAGGCATTCAATGTGTTTCTACAACATGAATTAGTCAAACATGAAATACCAGGGAAAAAAACCAACCCAGTTTTGATTTTAATTTTTAAAGTTTATAGATTTAGGTTAAAAATAATACTTTGGTTTATTTTATTTCAAGATTTTATGGATTAGTATTTAAGCATGATTTTATCAATGGAAAAGAACAGTCAGTATTTTTTGGGGATTCTGCAACAGCCAGCTCTTGCAACTGAACTCCTGTGTGTATCAGTAACTAGAGAGCAATGTGATTGGAGTGCTTGTAAGACTGAAAAATCAGGTCAGTCTCAAACTGTTAAAACAACACTTTAGTAGATTGACATTAATTAACATCACACATTGACAATAATTACTTATTACATGTTGTTAATCATTATCACTGCATACTGAAAGCAATCCTCCCTTAATAATTGTATCTTATACCAGCTGTGAATATGCAACATCACAGAGCTGATGCTGTGTAGTCAGCACTAACAGCTGCAGTCTGCAATGTCCTTTTTCACTGAGCTCAATGTGAGATGCTCTTCCTGTTTCTGCCTCCCTACTCCCTAATTAAGGGTTTAGTCCTTTTATAGAAACAATGAGTCTCAAAACAGTCTGCCTCTCTTGGCCCCCACCCTGGGGTTACATGATGCCTGAAGGAGTGTCACATTCCCAGGCTGCGGCAGGTGCATCATCCTTTTGAATGGCTTTCTCTATCCCTCTCCCTCATTTCCCCACCCACTCCTCCCTTGCTAGACTACTTCAAATTTCCTTAAAACCAGTCTGCATCCAGCTCTTGAATATGCATGCAAAACCTCAGGAGGTTTTTATCCATACCTTCTTCTCAGAGGGTCAACTTCAAGTACACGTTGCTCAGAACTGTGTCTAGGCGCATCTTAAAAACCTCTAAGGACTGGAACAGCACAACCTCCTTGGGCTGTCTGCACCACTGTTCAATCAAGAGGAAAAATGCTTAACCAGCATGGAGTTTTTTAGTTTCCCAGGGCTGCTCTGTTTTCAGCTTCAGCTCATACTTTGAAGACCATGCATAAACTGCACATCGTAACAGGAGATACTTGCTTCTAAGCTTACACAGACAGCTTCAGTAACAAATTCACAACAAAAGGCCACAGTTGGGGCCTTGACCATTCCACATAAGGCACAGTTAGTACAAGGTCTCTGCCTTATCACTAGCAATGGAAGTAGTATTTTTTGAGCAGCTGAATACAGAAAAGCTGCTCCAGTTTCACAACGTCACTGTGTTAAAGTTTATGCTTAAAACAAATTGAGCATGGCGATTAATGTGCTTCATATTTCATGAGTAAAGCAGGATTCCGTATTTGGCTACATTAATCTATATACTATTGATCTGAGCCATTTTGTATAATTGCTAATTATACTGTATGCATTTAATTTTCAAAGTAATCTGAAAACATGGCAGAATGCAAGCATCAATACAGAACTTCATGGAACAAAGTAATTGCTGGCATCCTACTGAAAATGGCGTTACAGTCCTTTCTCACCTACAGCATGATACTAAATTTGCTTCTTCAGGCTTCATAAAATGTTTTTTCTATAAGTCTCAGCATTTTGTAGGAACCTGGTGATGATTATCTGCATGCTTACCAGTTACTTAAAAGAACTGAAGCTTGTTTTGATTCAGCTTTGAAATTTTCACCAATGTTATTTCCTGTTACATGTTTCTCTATGTATCTAATAATTTTAATCCTTTAATAACTCTTGTTTCGACTGACTTTGCACCTAGTCTGGAAGGATTTCTTTTCCCTAGGGTTTTTTAAAGTATCTTGCTGGTCTATGTTGATTCTTATGATCACTCTTAAAGAATTTTTAGATGGTATGTATTATCTCTGTGACTCCTGTGTGGTATTCCGTGGCAAAGTGATCACACCCCTATGCTACAGTTTTCCTTGGCCCTTAATTCTTTTCAATGTGCTTTATCATTTTTAAATACTTCCCTTATTTGGAAATAAAGTGTATACACAGCTACACTTGTTTCTTTTTGATGGTCACATTTCTCACATATTTAGGTTATACACTTTGCCTAGGTATGCTCATACCTTTATAAAATATTTATATGACTACATAGCCTTGATAGAACAAGATAAATTCTAGTTACCTAGGTACTAGGTAAAATATATTTACCCTGAGGATACTTCAGCACTGGCACAAGCTGCCTAAAGAGATTGCGTAGCAAGTGTCACAGAAAATATTTAGAACTGACTGGGTGCAGCCCTGTGACAATTTACACTAGCCTACCTTTGCATGGACTTTGAAATAGAGGACCTTTATAGGTTCTTTACATCCTAAATAGTTCAACTATTTGAATGTTGCCACCTGCCTGAAAAATTTAATTTATCTTACTGCTTTCCTTCAACTTTGTCATAAGTTGTCTTGACTGTCTCTTGCCATGAGGTTCCTCTCCTCCTCACCAATCAACATTGTTGCCCTATTAGAAATGGAAAAAACATCTGAAATGTATCAGCTGCCTGGAAAAATCATCTGCAAAGCCTGTAGTTTGTTTCTATAGCTAGAGTTTAATTTCCACATTTCACTTTTCCTGAAACCCTTTTTCTGTTCTCTAAAAGGAGTAATTTCTGATTGCATAGCAGAGTTAGTCATGATTTTAAAAATGTAGTCCTGAATGGGAAAAAAAGCCTTGCTCTATCATTATAAACTATTATAAACTACAGTGGGAGTTTGGCTTGCATGAGAAATGTAGGATCAGACCTTTTGTGTCATGTTTGATGATAATGTTAATATCCACCTCTGTCATTTAATGGTGTGCACTCACATTGTAACAGCAAACAAAAAGCAACCTAATGTTATTTTAAGAGAAAATTGCTTTCTTTGCAGGACGGCATGATTAGGTGGTCGAGCCTGTATTGCCGATGCAAACTGTAGTTTATTGAAGTGAAGTACTTTTTCTTTCTTGCTGAAGTACTTATCTGTTTGTCAAATATTGTTTCTCAATTTAATGGACTAAAGAGCATCTAGAATACAAGTAAAATATAACAAAGTCAGTTTTCTTAAAATACTTTCTACTGTGTGTACTTGCGTGCCTGCATCAAAGCTGTTCTCATTGAAAATCTTTGGTTCAAGACATCACTGAGTATATTGTTCTAAGATTACTAAACAATATGCTGTAGTTTAACAGAATAAAAATCAATATAAAATACTGCCCCAACAGTGACAGTATTGTGCTGTTAATACACAAACTAAGGAATTTGATGGTGAAGGAAAAACATTAGTCACTCCAAATCAGGTGATTATGAGAAACAAATGTTTTTTTAGTTAAATATATTAAAATGCCCCTTAAATTATATAGGATAGGCTGAATGATGCTTGTTGGGCTGACAGGGATTTTATGGGCATACATTTGTTTGATTGATATTTTTCTCCACATTGTGTTGCATTCCTTTTAAAAAAGGGTGAGGGAATTTTTTCCCATTAAAAATGTTTGCTACTAATTTTGTGCTTGAGAGTCTGATGTTATGTTTTGTTTTGGTTTTGTGACAGAAAATTAATTGTTCTAACAATATCTGTATTTTCTAGTTTAGTTCTGCTTAAAATTATGGGCAGAATACTTACTGCAATCTCTACCCCCAGGCCAGAATTGAAAATTTGTCCTAGCAAGGACTGACATCCCTGTTCATTTCTACTTATTCATTAAGAGGTCACTGTGAGCAAAAAAAAGGGGAGAAAGGCTGTGTAATCAAGTCCTGGAATCTGGGAGCAAAGACACTGTTCTGTGTTATATGGGGGAGAATTTATCTTTAATCTTATTAATCTTTAATAATTTAGGAAAGATTAAATTATTGCTAATTTTGTAAGGCAATATTGAGCCATGAACCCTCCAGGGATATGAATGAAAACACATACAACACAAATTTTCTTTCAGACAAACTGAGCTATGCTTAGATGTGAATATAAAGACAAACTAAGTTGATAAGCTCAACATCCAAGTCATTAGGTTATTATATTAACAATTAGGTTAATAGGTTAACAGTGTTATTAGCTTAACAATTCTTTTCCAAAATTCTCATGTTGTATTGGCCTTGACAGCTGGCCATCCAGCTGCTCTCTCATTATCCCTCTTCAGCAGGACAGAAGGAAGAAAATAAAATTTAAAATACCATTTAAGACAGATTGGATTTTCAGTTGCTATTTTCAGTGCTATGATTCTCTGGGGTCTTAACCCTTCTCCTTACCTAATTATCTCACTCTACATCTGCATAGTTCCCTTTCTGATTTATTACATTCTTATTTTTCTCTCTAATTTTTTGCAGAATCAACTTAGAAAGAAGATAAAATTAAAGGTGCTAACTTCACCAGATGTATATGCCTGTATGTGTCCACCAATAAAAGAAAGAAATCTTGAGATTTTATCATCACTTAGTATGATGTCAGTTATTACTTTTACTGAAATATTACACAAGAATTCAAGCGGGTTTTTTCACAGAAAAAGAGAGACAGTCACAGCTTTTTTGTCTCTGACTCTGAATCTTTCATCACCTTTGATCTGTGATTTTATACAACTACCCACCTGAATGATTCAGAGAACAAAGAGGTTAACATCAGTAATGAAGTTCCAAGTGATCTAAGGAATCTCCCTTTCTCCTCATTTCCTTTTTTTTTTCCCTGGGAGGATTTTTATTATGAAGGTTCATATTCTTTCATGCTGTTCAATTTTATTTTCTTAGAGAACAACAGTGTGTGTTCCAAAGCATGAGTATCAGTGTTTCTCATTACAGATCCATAACTCTCCAGTAGGAGATCTGATACACCAGTCTGCTTAGGAAATGTCTTCTAATTGATGAAAAAATAAATCAGCCTTTCCACCACATCCCATTATCCTTTTGTTTCCTGAAATAGATGATGTTATGTGGCTTAACATTTGTAGAAGAAATTCGAGGACATAGTTATTACATGGTCTTCTTACCATATTCTGATTCAGTGCTGTGTGAAATACTTTTAGGATGACTTATTTCTCTCTCTCTGGACAGGGGAGGAAAAAACACAATGAAAGGTTCAGAGGTCAAGATAAAGATGGGCAGGTCACTTAACAATTACCATCATGGACAAAAAAGACTTGGGGAAATTGACTTATTAGGATAATGGGAAATCAGACCAGATATCAAAACACCTTCTTTTCATGCCTCCCTTCTTGAGCTCTTCACTCATGATTTCTCTGTCTCCTCCCTCTGAGCAGAACAGGGGAACAGCAAATGAGGGTTGCAGTCAGTTCATCCGACATTGTCTCTGCCACATCTTACTACTCAGGGAGATTAATCCATCGTGGAGTACCTCCCAAGGGAGACAGTCTTCCATGGATTTCTCCATTGTGAGTCCTTACCACAAGAAGTGGATCCTTCCCATGGGATGCAGTCCTTCAGGGAACTGCTCCAGTTTGGATCTCCTAGAGATTCACAGGTCCTTCAAAGAAGTTATATCCAGTAAGAATTATCCATGGGGACATGGCCTCCTTCAGGGGCATTCACCTACTTTGGCATTCATGGGCTTCCATGGTCTGCAGAGGGACTGCGTAACTCACCATGGTATTATCATAGGCTACAGGAGAACATCTGCTTTAGGCCCAAGAGTAAGCACTCCTGCTTCCTCTTCTCTGACATTGGTATCTGCTAGTCATTTCTTTCACATATGCTCACTCCTCTCTCCTGGCTGCTATTGCAAAGCAGGCTTTTAAAACAACCTTCTGAAATATGTTATCATGGAGCTGCCACCAACATTGCTCATCATTGCAGCATGTCCATCATGGGTCTTGTTGACACTGGCGCTACTGGATGTAGGGGAAGTTTCCAGCAGTTTCTCACAGAAATCACCCCTGTAGTTCTGCTAACAAAATTTTGTAACACAAACCCAAACAATGGGAACATCTCTGGAGTATTCAAGATGGGTTATCTTGACAAGACAAAACTAAACATTAATTATCAGGAGTGGAGGAGATTCTGGGTTTGAGGGGGTGGACAATGACATAAAACAATCTTGCATAAGAGAAGAAAAATTGAGAAATAAGATAAATCCACTTCAGTTCTAACTTCTCTCACCGAAGAGATCTCAAGTCTGCTCTCATCAGCTCCCACAATAGAGAAGTGATACAGACAGCAATCAACAAACAATAACTGCAAGGCATCGGGTACATGGTACTGTATAGCCATTGCTGATGTTGTGTTTTAGCTGTGTAGTTTGGTGTGATGATGGTGAACCTTGTCTAACAACTGATGATTATGAAAAGGTGTGTTGTCAATGACCATATTCACTGCTGTTTAATTTCACAGTTTAAAAACTACCTGCTTTGCCAGTTTCCAAAATTGACTCATCACAGTGCTTTCTAATTCCCTGCTTGATAAATAGAAAGAAAAATATGTAGATAGATGCATAGATAGCTATATGAGCAGACAGACTGAGATGGAACATGTACTATATTTGGATGAACTAATAAATAACTTTGTCTGTAGCTGATACACATGAATGACAAGCCATCAGGTGAAACTAGGAAAAAAAGTTAATATCTACCTTTGAGAACAGTTCTTAATTTAGGGACTCTATGCAGTGTTTTATTGAGAATGATCTACTCCTTTGCATCATAATATGTTGTCAAAATACATCTGAGATTCAGAAAGAAAAAAAATATTTGAATTAGAGATAAAACACTACAATATATTCCTTAGTGTAACACTTGTATCAAGATCTAAAAATAAAATCAGTATTATATCAAATTAAGTAACTCAAAGAAGAGAAACAGTTGCTAATAATGAATTATTAGCAACTTAAAGAAATCTAAAGACTGAGCAACGTAAAGTTTGGCCACTGGAAAGCAGCATGTCAAACTTTTGCATATGAGAACTTTCTGTAGATTTTTGTTTAGGTTGTATACTCTGAAGTGCTTTGGACTTGCTGTTTGGTTTTTTTCATATATGGAATATAAGCTAGTTTTCCAATGCTTCTTAATTACTCTCCTGTTTCTTCATTTTTCAGTTCTATTTCTGGTGTTTTGTTGGAACTTCTAACAGACTTTTCTGGAGATTAACTTGCATATAAAAATAATTCAAATCAAACTTATGCACTTTTAGGACAGCAAATTTTATTTCAGAAATTTTCTTCCCTTCATTCCTGCTAAAATACCGCATAAACATACATATTTTTAGTGGTTATAAAATTAAATCACTCTTTTTATAGGCTATACAGTTCTCGTGGATATTTTACCGTTCAAGAGATCAGCAAAAGTCAGATTGCTACATGTAACTTTCCTCCTCCCTATTTTCTTAATAGTCTATGTTCAATCAGTTTATGTGATTATTTATTCATAGGGTCCCAAGGTAAAGAGTCATCTAATAAATTCTTCAGCACTTCTTTTTGCATAGCAATTAAAGCAGATGAGATTTTTCATTTAATATGTATGGAATATATAATGTTCAGTGACACAAATCAACTAAAACTCTTACTGAATTTTTTTTGAGAACTTTGCTGCTGGAATTCCTCTTATTTACTGGTGATGTTTCATATATTATCTTCACATATATTTCAGTTTATCTAAATCCAAGTTCTATCTAGATAGACTAAAAAATTTACTCATTTGAAGAATGTCATAATTTTGTATATCTCAGCTCGTATATTTTCCTTTCTTAGAAGTTCATTTGAGGTGTCCTACTTTGTATTACATCTTCAACATAGTGCACAGTTGGGGCATGTACTTACATATGAAAGGGTTGTCAGGAAATAAATCATTAATTAGTCTTGTCTGGTTGATGGAGACGTTTTATCAAAAAAGAAAATTACTTGCTTTCATTGATTGATTTCTAAAAATGAATGATACTTTTCAATGAAATTATATTGCCACTACATCTCAGTAGCCTTTTTTTAGATTAGAAATATATTGATAGTGATTCCCTGTGTTAACTGGTGTCACAAAGAAATACATTTTGTAGTGTGTCTTGATCATAGAAATGTAGACTGTAGATCCAAAGGACTAGTAACCATCTTGTGTGACTCTTTCTATTATCATATTCTAATCTGAAACTTGCTGCTTTTCTTCTACTTCCATAATCTATAAATTCTTCTTTGAGGCTTAGTAAGTTTTCTCTTGAATCTTATCACAATGTATTTGTGGTTGCTCTTGTCACAGTAATTAGTAGCTAAAAGCACACTTATTTTTCTGACATCCCCTTTGTGCAGCTTTTGCAGAGCAAGTCAGTCTTAATCTTAGCTTTTTTGTCCTTTTTCTTTTAAGGAGAATAAGCTAGACAACTTTTAAAGTACCCTGAAATAAAGCAGGTTATCCATGCATGATTCCCTGCATCAGGGAGTCTAAGATCATCTTCCTTGAACAGAGATAACCAAAAATGTATTCAGGACTTCAGTTTGAGCAGGGTCTCACAGAATGGATGTTTGATCTATTTCTACTGGATATACCCTTCATGATGCTTTCTGACATGTTACCTTGCAGTTTTGTGCAGTTCATTAACCAATTCTTGTTTTTCATGCCAATACTAGAAGAAGATCTGTCTCAAAATAAATTCTATAATCATACTGCTAGAAAATACATCAAGACTGATTGCTTCTCTTTTCAGAGATACTTCTCTAGCTTGGTTTTGGACATAACTTTTAGCACTTAGCAACACAGCAACCATTAAACTACTACTAAGTTGTCTCTTCAGACTAATAATTTATCACCATATATGGACACAGATGCTGAAATCAGTACAGTTATATTTCCTAAAATGCAAATTTAACTTAAAAGTTGTCATTTTACTCATGTTAATGCAAATGCCATGTATAATCTGATTTAACAAAAGTACAGCTGTCTGTGTTATCTTTTTGTTTGTATGTATAAAGTGAGCTATTGCCAACATTCTGACTGCACTTGGAAGACATGGACTAGTTTCATCTTTAGCAGGAAATATATATAATAACTATGCATGCCAAGTGCCTTGTTTTTCCTAAATTGAATGACATTTATGCCACACAAAATTGTTTGGAGTCAAGGGGGAGTTGCAGCTGGGAAAGACTCCTACAAAAACACGGAGAATTGCAGTTATTTTATGCCAAAATCAGAAACTGCAGACCACAGAGGATAAAATGTCTTTCTTCAATTTGAAAACACAAGTGATCCTAATAAGATGTTGTCTGTTTTAACTGTGAAATAGATCTAGTAAGGAGTTTTTGTTTTTTTCTTTATGGACACAGGGCAACTCTCAACAGTATGTGATATTACTTCAGAGAAGGAACACAACAAAATTTATGCATGTCTTATCAACAAGGCATTGTAACTGAGCCATAATTACATTCTTGTTCCTGGAAGGACACAAAATTGCAGCAGTATCTTACTAAAAGATTGTGGCAAGATACTGCTTACTTTTTCCCATATTGCCATTTTATTATTCTGATAACTGAACAACTACTTTCTGAAATTATCTCACCCAAAGCTTCCAACTTTTCACTTTTCTTCCTCGCTTACTTAAGGTAAGTGCTTCCATAAACCCAGAAAGTGAATTTCATGACATGCTTATATTAAGGAAAATGAGAAATGATGGTGATATGACAGAAAATCACGTTCTCTGGCTAACATTTTACATGAGTCTCCAAATGAAATAAAAATTATTATTCTTGTTACTGCTAAGAGGGAACCAGTTGATGTTTTATTATTGTATAGTCTTTATAGCTGCTCCCATCAGTGGTTTCCTTCAAGTGGCTGTTAAGCCCCCTGGGTGCAATTTAAGGCCCTGATTAGTCTCCTCTGAAGCCCATCTTGTCTCTGGAGCTTACCAGATGTGACTTGGGTCCTTCCTTTCCCCAAGGCCATGCAGCTTTTCCAGCTGTGGTACTCACAAACCTGCTTCACTGTATAATTCCTCCGCAGGTCCACAAGTCCTTCCAGGAGCTTGTTTCCACTGGGCCACAAACACCTTTGGGTGCATCCACCTGCTTTGATGTGGAGTCCTCCACAGACTGTAGGTGGATTATTTGCTCCACTGTGGAATTCTGTGGGCTGCAAGGGAACAGCCTGGAGCACTTTCACTCTTCCTTCACTAACCTTGGTGTCTGCGTAGTTGTTTCTCTCACAAATTCTCACTTTTCTCTTCAAGTTGCTATTGCACAGTAGTTTTTTTTCCCCACCTTCTTAAATGTGTTACCCTGGAGGTGCTACTATCATTGCTGATTGGATCAGCCCTCACCAGTGGTGGTCCATCATGAAACTAGTTGGGTTTGGCTCTATCAACATGGGGGGAGCTTCTAGCATTTTCTCACAGAAGCCACTCCTGTAGGCCCTCTACTGCCAAAGCCTTGACACACAGCCCCAATAGACAGTCTCTCTGGGTATGACTGCTCATGTTGAGTATCTTAACTGGGACAAAATAAAGAAATATTACCAACATTCTTGTTAAATGGATACCTGAAGTATTTACATATTTAACGCATAGCTAAAATGCCATCATACCATTTCACAGCTCTATTTATCTTCCATATTCACTAAGTAAAATGAGTGCTTAGCTTGTATAACTATCCTAATAATTTTTTTCCTATAATAGACATATCCATCTTTAGCATGCAAAAAGTTAAAATAACACTGAAATAACTTTCAGGTAGTATTGAGGAATGAGAAGAGCCACCGTGTTTATGAAATCTAGCACAAGTGCAGTTTTTCATTCCAAGTTTATTTCCAGATATGGAAAGGCATACTTTGCAAATAGAGAAACAATGTCCCATACTGAATGTGGGTTACAATGCTTCACAGAAAAAATTGTAATGGACATTTCAGTTGCCATAATTACCTTCTTGTTCCTGAAAGACCACATATGCCTTAAGGATCTGAGAACTATAAGGTGACCATAATATCATAATGACCAAGAGAAAAAGAGAGATATGTGACATATATTTTATCTGATTCACAAAACTCTTATCTAAAAATTAATAATGTCAGTAAAATAAAAAATGCTGTATGACCTTGTAATTACTTTGGTTCTAAAAAGAATCCAAGTCAGGCTGAGGAAACTGTACAGTCATTCAGAGAGACAAATTTTAAAATCTTGCAAATTTATCTTTTGACTTATCATGAATCAAAGCTTTTAGTACCTTTACAAATTAGCTCCAAAATACTTTTTGCAATGAACATTACTTTGACATCCTTTTCTATTTAGGTAGGCCTGTGTCTGTTGTGTACTTGGTAGTACTGAAATATGAAACCATAATCTCTCTTCATTTTTCTCTCAGTAAAATTATTTGTGAAACACCATTCATATGTTATTTTCTTACACACACAGGACCAGATTAAAAGATTTTACAGTCTACTACTGAATTCCTTTACCTGACCTCATTCAGCATCGGATCAGTTCTGACAGAATAAACTGCCTAAAAACTTAGCTTAGCTACTAGCTTGATTTAGTTGCCAAAACATAGGTGTTCACTGACACTAGGTAATTAGATATTATATTGTTTACAAAGACAGCTTTAGTCTTGGAATGATTTGAAGTGGTCTTTTTGTGTTTGTTGCTTTCCAAAAGAAAGCTACTTTTGGCTACAGATGTCTTTCTCATTTTAAAATTAGGTACAATTACCCACCACTTGTCTTTTGTTTGGCTACTGATACATCTATAGATATCATCACTCTATAAATTAATTTGTTGACATTTTCACTTCATAACTTTTCAGAAAAATATTTTCTATGATTTTCTATTGATAAACCCGTTTCTGTCACTGTTACTATCTGGGGAGAAGAAGTGGTTTTATTTTGTATTTACTTTCTGTTCAAAGAGCCTCGATAGTGCAATTGTACTGGCATCTACGAGAGGGATCCTAAAAATCCATACTGCATAACAAAATGGTATGAGAACAAGTCAAGATGTTTAAACAATAAAAATAATAATAAAGATCCTGTGGATTTGTTGACTGCTGGAGAGGTGGAGCTAAATCTGAAGGAGTACTTTTCCATTCTTCAGATGGAGAAGTTCCTATCAGATATGCCCAGGTTTCCTCTCTGAAGAAACCAAGGCCATCACTTCAGAAGACAGTCCTAACATCAATTCATATTAATACATAGAGTATAATCAGGGATTAAGAGTTTTGAGCAAACCATAAAGTGAGCCAAAAAGCTACTCTAGGTTACACAGCTGAAGAGGCACATCTCAAATCTAATCTGAAGTTATGGCAAGAATTTCATTCACTGCCTACGTCTATGAGTAGTTTTGTCACAATGAGAACACAGAACATCAGAGCATATGCTATGCAATTTTCTATGATTATGTTTCTTTGGATAGCTCTATATAATATTTTTGATTGAGAACTCACATATAGTTAGAATGTCTCTTTGAAAGTTTAAAGTTTCCTTGATACTCCAAAAGCACTTAGAGCTGATGAGTCTTACAGAATGTTTTGAGCAGTTCAAGAAGTTAGTTTTGAAGTAATTTGTGACTCCTTGTGTCCTTTAGTTTGATCTTGTTCCCATTTGTACAATGTGTGCATATGGAAATGGATCCAAGTTGAAGGAGGGAAGATTTAGGTTGGATATTAGGGGGAAATTCTTTACTAGGAGAGTGGTTAGGTCCTGGAACAGGCTGCTGAGGGAGGTTGTGGATGCCCCATCCTTGGAGGTGTTCAAGAGCAGGCTGGACGAGGCCCTGGGCAACCTCATCTAGTAGATGTGTTTGTTAGGTGGCCCTGCTAGGCAGGGGGGTTGGAGTTACATGATCCTTGGGGTCCCTTCCAACCCGGGTCATTCTGTGATTCTGTGATATGTTTGATCAATATGCTATTTAAATACTGTTTCAAGGATATGATGGCCTTTCTAGGGTATGTCTACAGATAGGTAGAGAAGTACATTAATTCTCCCTGGCTTTTGGCTTACATACAGAAGTTTCATATAGAAGCGCTACGTCCAAGATCCTAACAGGAGCATGTAAAGATTAAACACTCTTTCCCTGTTGTCATAGAATATATCATATAGATAAACATATTAGATTAACTTTTTCCTTTTTATAATAATGGTGGGACTTGTAAATAGACATTAATTTACAAAAAATACTTCCCAAACTATGTAGTGCAAAAGCTGCCAAACCACTTATTTTCAAGAGACTCACTCTTCTGTTTAAATCTCTTCCCTAGATCCTTTTGAGAGACTGAATCATTCTATTTTACACATATCTTACTAATGAGCCATTTTTAGCCTGGAGAAGTTCCTTATTAAGTTTTTGATTTTTTTATTGTTTGTGCTTGAGACTGTGGTAAGAGGAGGCTGACAGCAAAGGATAGTCAATCAAAAGCTTAATAACTTCTTTTTCTCAATCTGTTGAGCTTGCTGCTAGTTATATTTTCACAGAATCACAGAATGTCATGGATTGGAAGGGACCTCAAAAGATCATGTAGTCCAATAACCCTGCTGGAGCAGGAACACCTAGATTAGATCAAACAGGAAGGTGTTCAGGTAGGTTTTGAATGTCTCCAGGGAGGAAGACTTCACAATCTCTCTGGGCAGCCTGTTCCAGTGTTCTATCACCCTCACCATGAAAAAGATTTTTCTTATATTTCTGTGGAACTTCCTATGCTCCAGTTTGCACCCACTGTCCCTTGTCCTATCATTGGAGGTCACTGAGAAGAGCCTGGCTCCATCTTCCAGACACTCAACCTTTACATATTTATAGACATTAATGAGGTCACCCCTCAGTCTCCTCCAAGCTAAAGAGACTCAGTTCCCTTAGTCTTTCCTCATAAGGGAGATGCTCCAGTGCCCTAACCATCTTCTTGACTCTGTGCTGAACTCTCTCAAGCAGTTCTTGTCCTTCTTGAACTGGGGGGCCCAGAACTGAATACAATGTTCCAGATGTGATTTCAGCTTTAATAACTTGAAAGTCATAATTTGATTTTAAAATCCAGATATGAAAAGAGGAGTCCTTCATACCAATCAGGTATGAACATTTATTCCTCTTGAGATTAATGAGTCATTGGCAGTAAAGTCCAGTTGTACTATCTAGAAAAGAAACAATGATTTTTTTCCCCCTGTAGTTTGTCTTTCACCAGTCTCCCTCTACTGTAGAAAAGTACTTAATTGTACTTAAGTTGCCTATGTAGCAAATGGAGTTTTTATTTTATTCTTGCAGTGAAACTGTCTAGGTAGTGCAGATACAGATCAGATAAGGATCTAAAACTTAAACCAAAAGAAATCCTGGGTTGCAGAGGAACTAAAAATGTAGACGATTTTCTGCCACTATATTCTTTAAGGAAAAGATCAAGTCTGAGACTATTTTTTTGCTCCATCACTACTTTTTATTTGTAGAAAGCAGAGGTATGCTGTAGCAAGAAGGTTACAGAATATCTTTAATGCTTCCTTTTTAGCTCTGCAAAGCTGGTAAGTAAGTAAATCTCTGCTGGATGATTTCACAGCTCAGCATGAGCATCATTTGTGAGGGCAGAGCAAATGCTTGTTATTTAAATGCCATAGGTAGGTATCCAAGAAAGAAAAGAGATCTTAAATTGCTAAGTATAAGAGATGATTGCCAGATGATAATTAAAATATTGAATGGCACTCTGAAGAAATGGTGTACAACAACAGCATATAATTTTCAATATCTGAAAGAGAAATAAGATCAAGTTTCTCACTATTCACTGAAGATATGGTGAACTACTGCATATAAGTAGTGACATTAGTATAGCAGTTTAGACATGAGATAGTCTGACTAACAAATCCTTGTACAAATCTGGCAGGATGGGCAGGAAGTCTTTTTGATGGTTGTTTTTTCTGTCTGTTTTTAATCCTTTATATAGTCTTAGGGAGGTTAGTTATAGTTTTTAGACTTTAGTTTAGCATGATTTTTGATTTAGCTCAAACTTTAACTCACAGAATTGTAACTTCAGCATAGGAATCACTGGTTGTACTGAGGTGGCTTGATGTTAAGTCAGACAAACCAATGACAGAAGGTTTATGACTTGTTGATCTAATGCAGTCTAGACCAGATCTGTTCAGAAAAGATAATATATCTTTTATTTACCAGAAGTACACATACACAACTTCACAATTATCTCACTGCCTGTGTACAGATCATGCATGTATATTTAGTAGTTATGATGCAGGATGTGTTGGACTAATTCTACAGCGGCAAGATAGATGATCTATGTATGTTTGAAAATGTGATTCCACACTGCACGAAGACTGAAATTTCATAGGTGTAACCTGAAGTTGTATTTCATATGCTTGATGACTAGTTGTGTAGGATTTATGTAGTAGTTTTCTATAAGCACTTATTGGAGTGTTAAGGGGAGATGTTTTATAAATAATAATGCTATCCTTCAGCCAAGGTAATATTTTTACATTTGCTGCTATCCAAGAGACTTTTAAATATGCTTCAAGAGACAGAACTTTATCATATATCTGCTTTTATCTTCTGATTAACATTTTGTTCTTTCTCATTGTGTTATGGGTCATGGCAGAATAGTGATAGTAACATGAAAAAAAGTTCAAAATCTGTCGTCCATGAAGAAATATGCCTCTAAAATAATGGGTATTTGAAGTCTAATAGATACTCACTTGTCTTGCCCAGCTTTAATTCTCTTTATTTTTTTTCCCTGAAAAATGAGTAAACCAAGAGTAGGATAGTAACAATTCAGAAAAACAGGATCCTCACCCCCAAGTGCAAATATAAACTCATCCATTCATTACTGGATATGTGAACTTTTGCTGTATTAATGGCTGACAACACATCCAGGGTAGTGTCAATTTTGTCTGATTATAGTTGTCAACCATACAGACATCTGCAGCTGAGCTAGTCAACCTGGTTTCTTTTTATAGTCAAGAGAGAAAAGGAGGCACTTCTTAGGGACAAATTCCCTTGACCTATTTTTAACATATTCTTTAGGATGAAACAAATCATGCTCTAGAAGTGCTTCTTTCCACTGAGTAAAGTTATAACGCAGAATGACTAGCTCACCTGTATATACTTACATTAGAAATGTATCTATTTTAGAGCAGCTCTATAATTTGATTATCGTCTTTACTTTGATTAGTAAATTATAAATTATGGAAAAGAACAGTGCTTTGAAAATATTCTGCCATATAGTGCCATGTACACTGCTTACTGAGTAAAAACAATGGCTGCAGTTAGTTGGATTGGAAAATTAACCTGAAATCCAATTCCATAGGCTGACTCTGATTATGAGGTTTTGAACAAAACAGAAGTGGCATCAAGCTTTTCACCATTTTCCCTTAGCACTTAGTTTCCTTGAACATGTAGCTATCTTATTTATGTTCTTATTATGAACAATTTTATCAAAGTGTTTTCAAAGCATCTTAATAAAGATAAAATTATATGAGGAAACTTTAAGGACGTGTTAATTTATGTTATTTCCATTTTGTCTGCAATAATTTTTCAGATTCAGCTTTAATGTCTATTTTTTATTATTTGTAAATATAGATTATAAAAAATATCATTTGTTATTTAACACAAATTTTATCTGTTCTTTTTTTTGTTTATTTTCTCCTCTTCTAGAAAAAAACCCAAAACTTTCCTACCATAACATAATACTTGATAGCAATAAGTATTTCATTTTCTCTTTGCTATATAAAGAGAAGTGTCTTCATTTTTTTTAATTGGCATTATTTATTTTGTTTTATTGAGTTACCATCAATTTACTTATGAAGAGGAAGTGAGAAAATAATGTGTTTTTCCTTTTAAAAAATTTTTGAACTTTCTTTTAATTTTTCTTTTCTTACTGTCTTTTAATATTTATTTGTAGATGAGTCACTGTTTGACCTATTCTAATATTCAAGAAACAGTCTCACATTTCTTTAGATCTTCAATTCTAGCTGTTACACTGGTAAGAAAATTTCAAGTTTTATCATAGAAATCTGTAGGGATTCCATGTGTTATTACATGTTATTTTTAACAGCTAAATGATCATTGATATTTTATAAACTAATCATCTGAATAAAAGTTGGTCATGCTCTGTACATGCATTTTAGCAACTGCACTACAAATGACACAAGAGCTCTTGTTAACAGATAAAAGCTAATCTTTTAATTTCTAATTGTTGCAAGTGTTATTAAAAATAAAAGAATTATTTTTTCCCGATTGAAAAAAAAAAGTCACTTTAAATGTGCATAATTAAAATTTAAAATTCAGTTTTAATTTGAACATGATTGCTTGTTTTACTATTGTTTTTCCACATGCCTATTAATTCAGAGTAATTAGTATTCAGTACAATGTTTGTGGAGGTATATGGAGCTGATAATTGTTTGAATATGCTAACTTGCCAGACAACATGTGTATTCATAAGCAGAGTTTACTGGAATGCTTATATTTGATATAAGTTTAAGGGAAAGCAAAATGAAAGAAAAGTCAATTATTTTTAATGTATAACACATTTACTATAGAGCTTTCAGTTTTGAAAGAACAGTGTAAATGTTAATTTTTTAATTGATGTTAGAAGAGACAGAAAATAGCAGTTACTTAACAAAAAAACCCAAGCAAATTCTTCTTTATAAAAGAAAGAAAACCAGGCTCCCTAGTGAGATAAGCCATAGGATGGGTTGCTGTTATTTGCAGGACAGAGTGTTGCAAGTCCTTCTGTCTGCTCTATGATGTTCTGAGTACACTGGAGAACACTGGAGAACATCTGTCTCAATCAGGTAGAGGATGGAGACCCACATATCAGTAAACATACAAGAGCTGTTGATGTGTTAGAAACCACCAAACTTCCTGAAGATGATCACATAAGAATTGAGGCTTCTCCTGATTGATAAAGATGGTGGAATCGATAGTCCAACTTAAGTGCATCTATATTAAAGTCAACAACATAGGCAACCAACAGGAGGAATTGGAAACCATTGTGCAGCTGGAACTATTATGATATAGTTCCAGTCATGGAAACATGGTGAGATAAATTGCACAACTCCAGTTTTTCAATGATTATCTGTAAACTTTTCAGAAGGGATAGGCTAGGAAGGAGAGGAGTTGGAGAGCCCTTGTGTGTTTAGGGTTTTGATTGTCTGGAGCCTGGCCATGGTGTTAAAAGGTTTGGGTGTTTATGGTTAATAATCAGTGGAAAGGCAAACAAGGTGGATATCGTGGTGGGAATTATATAGATCTATCTATTTTATATACATATATATATAGAGAGAGACATAGTATAGAACCAGAATATAGTTAATGTATGGAGATACTTATTTTCACTTAAAAGTAGAAATAGAATAAACTCACTAAAAGTAAACAAAAATATGACAGCAACATATTACTTGAATCTTAATTACTGGTCAAGGGATACTATCATATTCAAACCATCATGAGATGTGCATATTTCCTTAAATGTATGATTTTTACTTGACAGCATCATGAAGGTTTTAAATTCACATGGATGAGTTAATTTGTTTCATTTAATTTCAGTTTTGGCATGTGTAAGTAATCCTTCATTAATCCAAAATAACAATGACAAGTGGTAACGAATATTGAGATCTTTAGTAAGTATTTCTGTAATAGGGATTGTTCTTCTACCTTGTAGTGATATATGCTGAGCAAGGACTAGCAAACAGCAAATGTATGAACTCTTAGCACTAATTGTGAGTAACAACTGAAAGGGAGAAAGACCAGTTACTAGTAGGCTTGTAAAATGACAGCATAGCTTCTGAAGTCAAATACAAAGAATTGCTTGTTCTGCTCTACAGACTGTAACTAATTTTTATAAACAATTTAATTATTTGTGCTTATGCATTAAATATTTCTACATCAGCTATATGAAAAATAAGTAAGGTAGTATGTTATCTAAATTAATGGTAAATAAATAAATAAGTAAACCAAAAACCCAGCTTAATTGTGTGGTCACTAAACATACTGAATAACTGAAATATTTTTGTACTTAGATTGAAATAACTATTCTATATAAATGGTGAGTGTTACTTTAAATGTTAGGCAGATTAATCATCTTCAGAACAACCTACTATACTGAGACTTTTTCATTCTAGGAAAATAGACTAAGTACACAAAAAGCTCTAAAATAAGCTTTCCTAATATTGTGCCAAATCTCTCTGTCCAGTTCCTTCTTCACTTTAGTAGCTTTGCTTCGGCTCTCCAAGCTTATAGTTTCAATTTTCATTCAACTCTTTCTTGTCAGTATCCACACTGATACAAATCCCAGACACTCATTCCTTTACAACACCATGTAAAATGTAACTCAGCCTTTCTTTTCAATTTTATAACAGCCGTGCTGGTCCTCAATGTTCTCTCTTTATGTCTGCTTCAACCTTTCTCCACTTTGACCTCTCAAAATCTATCTTTTCTCCCTGCAGAGAAACAAGCAAGAAAGCTATCTTAATCTTCTAATTTCCTAGCCCTTTAGATCAACCTACTGTTTTCTAGATCTCTTCAGCATTTTCCAAAACTAATCTTTTTTATGTACTTTGTTAGGCTTATACAACATTTCCTGTCTAATCAGTTCTCATAGGCTATTTTATTGTCTACTTTTGATTCTTTTTGACCTGGCTTTTGAAATTGTACTACTTACTCCTCTACTTACCTTCACCTTATAGTACGGGATATTGTACTCAGCTTGTTTTTGTCTTCCCTTTATAGCATGGCTTTTGTGTATTCTTTTCAGGAGTGCTTGATGGCATAACTTGTTTCCCTATAGTGATCTTCATTGTAGTCTCTTGCATATGAAGGTATATTAATTTCTTAATTCTTTCTAAGTTTATTCTTGCTCAAACAGAAAATAGTATGAACTGAGGTGAGGGAGCAAAAGCAAGAGAGGTCAGACGAAATATAATAGTGGTGTCATGACCTTTCAGTACTGTGAAGACAGATATTAGTAAAGGGAGCTCAACTAAACTTCGAAGGAAGAGGAAAAAAACCCCCATGGTTTTCTTAATGTTTCTAGCTAAGTGACAGACATTAAAAAATGTGTCATTTTATTGTCAGGATGTAAAGATATTTATACTTACTGAATTGTACATTGCACAGACATTCCACAGCACCTCTGTAGATGGCATTTTGCTTGGTGTGCTCATTATCACCATAGTAACTGAAACCCTTCCTTCACCCATTCCTACATATGTCTTCCTTTTCCCTCATCCTTCATCCTACTTCTCAGGAGGAAGGATGCAGAAGCTTTTGTATTGCAGGAAATGTTGTATCTTGTGCATTCAAAAATAATTGGCGTATTTCTGTTTAATGTCTAAATGTAAGAGAGGCAGATGTTTTACCTTATAGATTCATCTATGATCAGGAATAAATAATCTAATTAACTATCAATATTTTGTGATAGCTTTGTAACTGAAAGATAATTTTATCTGCCAGATCAGATCAGACAACAGTGTCTCAATCAGAGATTGATCACATAAGCAACAGAAAAGAATTGGACAGCAGAATTGGACTCCACTGACAGATGGGAACAGGCTGAAGTTAAAAGAATGATGTCTGGTAAATTAATAGTGAGCTACACAAAGAAGTTAGATGATATTCATCCATAATAATAGTAATAATAGTATATTTCAAAGGTCATGAGCACTCGGACATAATATTTTCAAGTGGAATTTTTCTTTATTTTCCATCACTCCAATATGAAACCTAGACTCTGACAACATTTAGTTTTCTAACAAAAGAAAAACTTATGGAAAAAAAGTTATGAATGCAATCACGGCATCCATCTCAGGTAATCGTTTTTAAATGTTAAACGTTTTAATTTGATAATGTGGCTTGTTCAAGTTGCAGTAATCTGCAGAGTTCTTAATCAAAGGAAAAGACCTTGGTATTCTTGGCATCAGTTTTTTTAAAAATGGGATTAATCTTCAGACAGTAGAAGTCTGAATTTGGTAGTGTTTATGGACTTTTGATTTGTTAAGTTCTAAGGATGCTGATATCTAGAAATCTGAAATATAAGACACATAAAACACCATTCTGCACTTTTTCATAAATGCTTCTGTTTCTAGAGACATATATAGTCTCAGTCTATGTATTTACCAGTCCGTATATGTCTTCTAAATATTTTTCTCTATGCTATTTTATTACTTCCTTCAACTATTTAATTCTCTGAAGGTACCTCCTAGATCTGGATGAGGATCTTCTGCAGGTCTCCAACTTTTGCTGGCTGACCCGCTATTCTCCAGGCTCCTGTAGTTATTACAGAATGGTGCCATCTGGACCTTGGACTCACTGTTGTAGTTATTGCTTCTCTTGTTCAGCTTAATCATATGACTGTATGTACACACTACATACAGCAAGAACATATTAATTTATTAAATAAAATAATAGTAGATTAAATGGAGAAAGAAGATTCTTTGGTTGTACAATCATTGGCAAGGGTTTTCCTTACACTTAAATAAGGGTACTAAATGCCTAGTATTAGATATGAAGCAGTAGGAAAAAGTAAAATGTCATAGGAAATAATTGTCAGAACTCTCCCAAAGGTTTGTAGCACATTCTGAGAAACAAAGATATTTGTAAAAGAGTCTATATTATGCCTGCGCCATAAGATCGTAGCAAACTTTTTAGCCACACCGAATGCAATTTCACTATTAAGGCTGAATTTATGATAAAATGTGAATTAAAATGTTAATTGTCTTCGTAGGCTGTGTCCATAGTTATCACAACCATGGAATAATTTATGAAGTTGAAATCAGTTTTGCCTATTAATCTCCCTATGATGCCTATCCCTCCCTGTAATCCAGATCCTTCATGAACTGAGTTTGCCTAGCTGTAACAGTGATTTGTGAGGAACTCCTTATTCTACTGCTAAGCAAATATTTCCCTGATTTTCATCAGCCCCTGTTCAGTCTTTCCACTTTGATCAAAAATCGCCGCGTGATCATTCCCTCCTGTCTCTTCTTATTATCAGTTTTGGAATAAATCAATCTGAAACGTAGTTCAGTCATGATGACTGAAGCTTGCCAGCAGATTCAGATCAGATCCAATCTATAAGCACCAAAATATCTGAGCCTAGATCTGAGTTAAAATCAAGATTTAAGCTGTGGAAAGGACTTTATAGATAATGAGGGCAGAATTTGGAATTAGGCAACTATCATTTCAATTGTAGAAGAAAAGGAGCAGATTAGATATTCCAGTTTTGTGACAAGTGAAAGCTACACACTTGAGAGTTGTAGAGATATACAGCTATCTAAATGTATGCATATCTAAATATAAATGGCTACCGGGTATGAACATGTGGATAGAGTGGCTAGTAAATTATTTTTATCTCAGCCTGTAATTTTTCTCATTTTGCTTCTCTGATTCTCTTCCTCATCTCATTGGGAAAGAGTGAGCAAGCAGCTGTGAAGGGCTGTTTCCTACCTGTGCTCATCCACATAATCACAAAGGAAGACATGAATAATGAGATTAAGTAACAATACTGACAAACAAGCAAAACAAAGCAAAACACCCCACTTAAATGAAGATTCCTTGAAGATATGTTTGATATCTGTCTTATGACAGCATATGGAATTTCACTGATTATCTGCAAAAGCAATGCACATGAGGTGACTTCCACAATAAAGTACTTTTATACTTTTGGAGAATTAAAAGTCGGAAGAAAATTAAAACTCTGAAAAAAAAAAGAGTCAAAATTGTTGACTGTCAAAGGAAAATTAGATAACTCAAAAATGAAGACAATGCAAACATAAGAAAAAAGAGAAAAATAAACAGAATTTTAGAAAATGAATGTAGTATTCATGTAGGTACTGTATTACTTGAAATGTTGCCAATGCAGCACATAGTTGGGCTACTTATTTTAAAAAGGACTGGCTAATGTAAACAGAAGTAATAACTATGAATCTAGTATATCTAGTGCATATACTGTAGTGCATGGCGTCTAGAATATCAGATATATTTGGAAATTGCATTTTTCTTAAGACATAAAATGCTAAGGTTTTTAAACATTCACATACCCTAAACATAAATTCTTAGTCTCTCTGAGTTGTCCTGAAATGTTTCAGTCTGAATGACAACTGCATTTCTTATGCTTTATGATATTTGAGTACACCATGAATCCCATAGTTCATGTTCCCTAGATTCTCCTGTGTTTCTCAAAACTGTTGACTTGTAAAGGTTAAATATTTTTTTTCTTTTGTGGATAAATTAGCTAGCATTTAAATTCTCATTTTGAATCTCCAAACATTTGGTTGTTGGTTTGCCTTCTCTCCTAGTGCAAAAATATTCTGATTAACTGCATAAAGAACAGGATATTAAGAACAGACTATTATTATTTATTCAGTTATGTAGGACATTCTTCATCTTTAATCTTTATGCAACTGTTACTGTTAAAATCAATTTCTTTTTGAAAAAAGAGACATACTTGCAAATCAAGAGTGATTATTCCAAAGAAAAGGCAACATTCAGAAAGTTTAGAAGACAATCAGTCTAACTGATTGATAATACTTTACTTGTGGCATTCTACATAGAGCTAATAATCAGTAAGAAACTATATTTAGAGAGAATCTTAGACCATGCATTTTCTTAAAGGAAATCTGTGGATCTTCATTGATTCACATTTACATATTCTGAATATGTATCACTTTAACTAAATAAGGACTTTTACACATCACAGGTATTTTCTATTCTGATATTAACTAAATCTTGATTCTTCTAAATTGTACAGGGGTTACTGTGGGTTATTTCCTGTTTTGTAAATCATCATGAATGTGTGTGAAACAATGTTTTTGATATTGGAAGAATCAGTCCAGATGGCTAGGATTTTGTACAGTCTGAAGACTTCTCTTTAGGTGGGAATCACTTTCAAAGATTTGTTGACTTTCTTTCCATGGAATAGATTATCTAGATGGGCAAAAAACCCCAAACACAAACTCAATGACCAAGCAAACAAAAAGCTTTTGCTGACCTTTATTAAACTACATATATATATATAGATATGCAATTTAATTTTTACTCTGCAACTGAAAATTTAATAAGTCTATCTGTTTTATTGATATTTTCTTACATATATCAGAACTTCATAATTGGGAAGACTGTTGCCAGTAAGTCAGCTGAGGCGATCTTTCCCCTATACTCATCATTGGTAAAGTCACACCAGGAGTGTTGTGTCTAGTTCTGGGCTCATTCCAACATTCAGGCATGCTGGAGATAGCTCAACAATTTTACAGTGAATGTACTGCAATACCTCTTCTATGGGGAAAGGTTAAGAGAATTTGAATTGTTTATCCGAGAAAAGGGAATGTCCAGGGAGATCTTATCAATTTATATGAATACCTGAAGGGAGGATGCAAAGTGGACTGAGCCAGGCTCTTCACTAGGCACTAGTGGTGTCTAGTGACTGAACAAGAGGAAATGGGAACAAACTGAAAGAAAGTGTGATCCTTCTGAGCATCAGGAAGCACTTTTTTATTGGAAAGGTGACCAAGCTCTGGCAAAGGTTTCGCAGAGAGATTTTGGAGTCTCTGGTCTTAGTCATATTCAAAAGCCATCTGGACATGGTCCTGATCGGATCAAAGAGTCACAGAATGTGATGTATCTAGATGAACCTTCTCGAGAAGGGGATTTGAACCAAATGACCTGCAAAAGTCCCTTACAAACTCCCTCATTCTTTTAGTCTGTGATAATGATGACTCAGTGTCCAGATATAACATCTACAGGCAGTAGTTCCTAGTTCTTCGTCTCTCTTGCAAAAATTCTGTACATTTCACATTGCTGGACTGTATCTCTTCACAGCAGCAGTCTGCATTCACTCTGATTGCTCAGTAGGCTGCAGGTCCAACTAATTAAACAAATCTGTGAGCATTCCCTTTGGGAATTTTTTATAGTTGAAAATACAGAGACATTACTGCTTTTAAAAAAAAAAAAAAATTAAAAAAATCAATGAACGTTATATATGAGCAGGACTTTCCACTTAAAATATTTAGTAGATCACAGTGATTTTCATGCATATCTCAGCCATGGCTCTGCCTTCTGCCTCCCTTTTTTTTTTGAGTTCATGGTCTCAAACACTATTCAGAAATCTAGTATTTCCATTCTTCACCAATATGGTAGTACTTATTTCCTGTTTCTACTTGGCTGCCTGCCACACTGTTTCTCAACTCCTAGCTTTACCACAGTTTCATCATTATTAACCTATGTGGTGATCACTGCTGTGTGTAGCATGCCAGCTGACATCCTCAACACAGCACTCCTCTTCTGGCTGGATGTCCTGGGTCCATGATGTCAACGGAACAATGCCCTGACAGCCTCCTGCACCAACACTCTTGCAGATAAGCTAACCTCAGTGGTTCCTATTAGCATGTCAGAAACCCTTCTGGGTTACTATTTTATTATAGACTGATCTTATCAATGTCTTCAATTTTAGCTGTAATATGATAAAACTAAGCAAGGTACCTAGCTCTGGGAACTTTGAGCACTTCCAGTATTGAGGCTCCTGAAGCTTCCTTGGGTAACCTGTTCTAGTGTCTCATCATTATCACTGCAAAATAGTCCTTCTTTATATCCTATCTAAATCTAGCCTTATGTGTTTAAAACCATAACCTCATGCTCTGATGCTACAGACTGGCAAACAGTCTTTCTCCTTTTTTATAAACCCTATTCAAGTACTAAGATGGTGTCCTTTAAGGTCCCTTCCA